>JAOQMP010000208.1:29381132-29392533 GCA_027563575.1 Erythroxylum pedicellare | reverse complement strand
TGACAATTGATTGAAAACTATGAGAACTTCTTGAATCAAGTTTAACCTAGGAAGGCAATTATATGGATATGCTTAATTTATGATAAATTTTAAATACGAATTTTCTTAATTAAACTGAGTTATATATATATAATACTGCATGCATGTTATTAAAAAGAAAACAAAATGAATACTTCGTGTGACATGATGAAAATTATATAAAAGTAAGTATAAATGTAATAAATGAGTTTCAAGAGATCATCGAAAAATAAAGAATTAGCAAGATCATGTATTATTGTAGAGGCTATTGATCTTTGGTTGATTCATTTTTCTTGTCCCTATTAGGTTTTACTTAACAATTTACTTGTAGGATTAAAAATATTAATTAAGAACCATAATTTTGCGTAAATATTCTTGGTAAAATTTTAGTGAATTAAGCTGTACTTTGTCGACTTTAAAATGAATTATTTTATTATATATATTGTGTATGCGTCTACATTCAAAAGTTGTAAGTTGAACTTAGATGTTTAAAACAAATATTTGTAAGATGTCATTCTTTAGACTTCAAATGTATACAATTGATGTTAAATAAAGGCCTAACATGCCACATACTAGTGAATAAGAAGGATGACCATAAAAATTGTTATGATTTTTCACCACTGGAGCATTAATATGTTAAAAGAAGAAGAATTTAGAATTGTTCTTATGATAAATTAGTTTGTAGTTATAACTTCTTCAGCAAATACTTTATATAGGTTTTGATTGTGTAATTATAACTACGTCATCTCCTAAATACTCATTGTTTCCTAAATGCTAGTAAGAGTGATCTTAAAAAAGTTCAACATAAGCTATAAAATGATCCTTTATCTTCTTAGCTCCAAGAAATGGAAAGAATAGTTACCCAGGATCTCTCAAAGGCACTCCTCTACGAATTCTCCTTAGTAAAGCAAAGGTCTCAGATTAACTGGTTGAAAAGTGAAGATAAGAACACTACTTTCTTTCACAAGGTTTTGGAGAATAGTAACAAAATTGTATCTGTGGAGTATGATAATCTAAATTAAATTCACAACATCAGCTATTAAAAGGGACATTTGATTACTTCTTAACTTTTCTAAGCCCTCCTACCACTGCAACTTCATCCAGTGAATTTCTTAAGAAAATTATGCACGAATGAATTATTTCTCAGGAAGCTAAATTACTAGGTAAAATTGTCACCACTCAAGATATTGAAGATACCATGAAATCCTTGAATCCACACAAGGCTCTAGGTCCAAATAGCTTCAACCTATATTTTTTCATCAAATGATGGATTCTTACTAGGCATCTTGTCGTTGATGTTGTCTTGGAGTTTTTCATCAAGGGATTTCTACTCTCTAAGCTCAATAGACCTTTATGACTCTCATTCTAAAGAGTGGAAAGCATAATCAATTCATTAATTTTTCATCCTGTTTATAAGATTATCTCCAAAATCTTGGCCCACAGGTAGAGGAAAGTTCTTCAAAACTATATTAATCCTACACAAGGGGCTTACAAACCTGGCAGGATCATTGGTGACAACATTTTGCTACTATAAAGAGTTAGTGAGATCTTATTCCAATAAAAGAAGTAATATGAATTGTCTTCTTAAGGTTGATCTAAAAAAGCATACGATAGTGTGGATTGGAACTTTATCAAAAACATTCTTCATGCTATGGAATTCCTAAAAATATTCATTTAATAGATTACAAAATATATAACCACCCCTTTCTTTAGGATTCTTGTCAATGTTCAGCCATCCAAATCTATCAGGAGTTATAAAAGAATTCAACAGGGAGATCCTATCTCTTTGCCCTAGTGATGGAAGTCTTCAACAAAACTCTCAAAAGATTTGTGGAGAGAATAAAAAATTTCAAATTTCACTCAAGTTGTAAGAAACTACAGATCATAAACAATGATATGATTCTCGTTTCCAAAGTTGACCACACTTCTGTTTATGCTCTGATGAAAACTCTTAATAAGCTATCTGGGTTAGAAATCAACTGAACAAAGAGAGGTTTCTATCTTTCCAGAAGTGTTATGAGTCAAGAATAATATTTGAGGGATATTATTGGTTTTAAATTGCGGCTCCTTCCTATGCTCTATCTTAACTTTCCTATCTCTACCTCCAGTATCTCATCAAAGGACTTCATCATATTAATTGACAAAATCAATAGCAAAATTTCTAATTTAGGTCAAAGGACTTTGTCTACTACTTATAGAGCTCAGCTTATTACTTATATTTTAAACTCCATTAATATTTTTTGGGTAGCTCATATAGCCTTTCCTGCTAAGATCATTAAATCCATTGATAGAATCTGCAACAATTTCCTATGGTTAGAAAATGACGAGGCTTACAGAAGAGCTAGAATGCAATGGAAGGAGGTATGTTTTCCAAAAGCCAAAGGAGGTCTTAGAATAATTCCTTTCAAAATGATGAATACATTTATGCTATCTAAGAGAGCATGGAGGCTAATGACTGAAAAATAAGCTTTGTGGTGGAGATGGATTCATGATATATACATCAAGAATAAGAGCATTTGGAGTTTGAAGATTAAACCATCTTCAACATCAACCTTAATAGTTATTCTAAAAAGAAAGGACTTGTTCAAGAATGACTTTCTCTTTATTATTAGAAATGGTAGATCAACAAGCTTTTAGTTTAATAATTGGCTTTCAGTTAGACCCCTAGATAACTTAGAAGACGTTGCCTTTCTCAAGTCATTAATCTAATAGGATATGAAAATTACTAAAACCTTATCAAATAAACACATATTCAAGCAAAGTTTTATTCCTAATTCTTTTTATTCAGAGATCATCCAAACATGCTTCACTTATGAAGAGGATGGCATCATCTGAAAGCACACTAGGAATGGCTTTTTTACTAGTCATTCTTATGGAATGGTTCTTCAAGGCAATCTTAACATGATCCCTTCAACCAAAATTACATGGTTTAAACATCTACACCTTCTAGCCTCCTTTACACTATGGTTGGCCATAAAGGTCAAACTACCAACAATTGACAAGCTGGTGAAGTACTTAAACATTCTCAACTAGTGTATACCTTATAAAAAGGTTAAGGAAAGAATTAACCATTGAGTTTTTCAATATGAATTTGTCACATATATATAGAGATCACTATTACAAAAATGCTACATCTATAATGCTCCAAATGATTGGAATCCTATAAAAGCCTAGTGCATAATTATTAAACATCCTAATATCACAATCAAGTGGTGCTTTTGTTTGATACTCTCATTTCTTGTCATAGCTATATGGGATGAAAGAAATACTCTCATTTTTTTAAAGATAGAAGCCTGACTTAGGAACAATTCAACAACAAGATACTTCAACAGATTAGATGTCATAACAACTTAAACAATACAAACTTCAAAATTTAGACTATTGTAGCTTAATATGGAATGTGTAGTCTATATTTCATTGATAACTTGGGTTTCTAGGAGGTTAAACTATTGCAACATTATTTTTTGTACACTTTGATTGCCTTTAATGGCTTTATTCTTTACTTTTTCTGGGAAAAAAACTACTGCAGCATTCACTTCTCCATTTTATAATCTAAATCATTTCAAGCTGTAAAGCCAATGACTTAGTTTTCTTATATACAATATCTTGAGAATTAAGATCTTTATAACTAAAATATGTTTCATCATAACGTATGAATAAAGGTGAAATAGAAAGAAGAAAATGTCAATATGTAATAAGATCAAGTTACAACATCAGCTTGCCTTTTAGTCAATCATGCATACAATCCATCATAATGAAGTAGCTCCTAATGACCAGTCAACTATGTTCAAGAAAATAAAAGTATTATAAAATTAATCAAATTTAATACCTTGCAAAATAGGATAAAATTCTACAAAAAATCATCTACATTTATTTGTTACCATTTATCACATCAGTCACGATCTTTGGCAAAAGTCTAAAAAGCTGATAACCCATTAACCAGTCATGATTTTAGTAACATATGTATAAATAGCTAGCCATAATAAGCATCATATACAAAAATAGCCATCCATAATAATAGTTAATCCTTTATATATAAATATATAGCCATAATAAACACCATAAACAAAAACAGCTAGTCATAAAAATAGTTAGTATTATACACAAAAGCATCTTGGAACTTAATTAGTTTGTTCTTCCTTCTTTTCTTTTTTGGCATCTGAATTAGATCGTATACCAATTGGCTACTTTGGCTTTGTTGGTCATTAGTATCTATCCTCGTGGAACATGTCTTTATATTTTGACCATATTGTTTACATTTTTTGTATTAAATTTGAAGTCCCTTCTAAGTGTAAGGGTTTTCTTGCCCTTTCCTACCTTATTGCTTCTTGTCTTTTTTATCCTTTTTGATCTTATTTTATATTGTGGTCGATGGATGTGAGAATCATGGTTTTCACTAGGTATTAACTACATATCGTCACTAAGAATTTGAAAAATGTAACATGTTAAGCTTTTTTTATTGTTGTATATATAGTCCACATAATATTGTAATTTTTCACTATTGTGTTTGATTGCAAAAAAAAACATATTGAGATGGATGCCACTGAAATCACATTTCATAAATATGTAAGTATTTTTGCCCAAATTAACACATTTTTGAAAATTCATGTGCTCCACTTCAGAAGGCTCCTACGACTATAGCATAGAATCCAATTATTGGCAAACTGCTTATACCACTCTAAGATTTTTTTTAATCCTATGAGAAATAAACTGATTATGCTTCTCCATCCCCTCTATTTCCTTATTAAATATATTTATCATTGTAAGGCTAACAAGTATTATGATAATTGGTTTGTCCCTAACATCATTTAAATATACATTGAAGCTTTCACAATAATTGTTCAATAAGATATCACATTTTAGTCCAACATTATAAGTATGCATCCAATGGTTTCATGTACCTGTTTAAGTTAAAAGCTCAAAATAAGTATGCTTCAAACAATCATATACATTAAATATGATAAGCATGTCATTAATTAAATTCATATGAAATAAAATGAAACATCCATATACCTACTAAAATCATTAAAGGTACATATCCTTATTACATTCCACATTATACCCTTTACAGTTTTAATAATGTTAAATTTACTTTGAAGGTATACATAAATATGTATAACATAATATCTATGTTCGATACCATCCATGTCAACATTAAAGACATGTTACAAAGAAACCATATTAAAGTTGTTTATGTACTTAATCAATGTTTATAAAAGAAATGTAGTTAACAAGATAAAATATAATGACCCTTCATAAGATAAGATAAACAAAAAGATTTACCTTTTGTGAATAAAAATGAAAACTCAATTACAATCCTTGTAGTGTCTAATGTTTTCTTATACACATTCAAGAAACTTCACATTACTTGATTCTCAGTTCTAACTATAACTCACAAGAATGGAAGTATATTATCATCCACATCTAGACCAATAGTAATTGCCCTCCATACATACCCTTTAAGTGACAACCACTAATACATATGACAAGTCTACCAGTAACTACGAAATCCTTTTTTTAAGCATCCAAGCATATGTACATGAAATCAAATAATCCTCCCAAATACTTATTTATAAGAAAGACTACTTGGGTTGTACTTTGATATTTCTAATTAATCGCTTCTTAATGTCTTAAGTTTCTTGCATTCTTCACATATTAATAGCTTTAATGGAAAGTTATTTGCATTATATTTCTTATTATCTATAGTCTTAAGATTAAAATCTCTTAAAAATGTAGCCTTAAACCCACTAATATCCCATATATGGTTATCTCTAAGGATGTATTGCTTTGCAATCCAAAATGCCTCACATTTTCTTTAATAGTATTCTTAACCACGCTCATGAGTAGAATGATATGTATTGATTTAAAATACAAAACCATATTGTGATGAAGAAGTATGGATCTCCATCCATAACCTTTTACAAATAGCAGTTATTCTAAAATTCTCATTCTTTATATATAAATAATCAAAATGCTTTTCAATAAGTATTGGACTAGATCTTTTCTAAATGCATTAACTGAATCAAATAATACACCGACCTTTAAACCAATTGGGCTCATCATATTAGTAGCCACTATAAATTCTAAGTACCTAGGCCTTCTTCTCTCTTATTTATTTGGACGATTATCGATACTCTTAAACTCATTTGAATTTTCATATCATGAATCTACCTATAGTTATTCAATATTATTTATTAGAACATCTTGTTGACCTCCATTAAAAAAACCTATTAACTTCTTTAATAGCCTTTTCACTAACCATCTTATCAAATATGTTCTTATAATTAAATGAACTAGAATAATCAAAGTCACTACGTAATTTTCTGTCACCCTCATATGTTGGATTATCTTAATCACTTTCCTTTGCATCATTTATGATTGTATAAACTTCATCAGAAGTACAAGTAGAAGTACAAGTAGATTGTTCTCCCACTTTAAAAGAAGCCTTTTAACTTTCTACATCCTCATAATCAATATGTTCACCCTTTTCTAAGCATCTTTTGTTATGTTTTAATAAGGGATAGTTAGTGTTGTTCATAAATACCTCTACAATGTCATATGATTCTTTTTAATTAATTTGATCATATCGATGATATATGACTCACTTCATAGGTCTCTAATGCCATTATCAAAAGAGTGATGAGGAAATTATAACTGAAATATGCAACCTCTTTATAAACAAATTCCAGTATTGTGTAAATGGCCTACATCATGGTTAAATAATCTAGCTCTACCTCAAAATTTGTACATTTCTCCTCCTTTATATCGCATGGTAGAGGTAAATTTGAAGGTCCCACTATGCCAAAATTGATACTTAGTTTTAAAGTCTATCAAATAAGAAAGATTAAAAAAAAAGATAGTGAATTGTTTAACTAAAACTTCAACCGATCTTTAAAAAGATAACTTCAAACTTAAACCAATTACAAATAGTGAAGTGTTTAACTAAAACCAACATAATATCTCAATGGTATAGGAAGTTTTACACAGTTAGAGAATACTCATTTTTGGAAAAAAAAATAAACATTTACTTAAGTTCTAAAGTATGGGAAACATTTACATACATTAACACTTTAAAATTATGATAATTAAACCTAAAAGACTAATGAAAAGCAATCATAATGTATACCTGGATTAAAAAAATTAGTAGAGAAGAAGAACAATTGCCAATGGATGGCATTTCTATTTATTTTAACACATAAAGAGAAGGAAAATTAATCTTGTAATACTATTGTAGTTTTTTTATATAAATTATTAACATCCAGTATATATTGACTATTAAAATGAATCAAAAGTTAACAATAAAAATTTCCAAGTTTTATGGACATTAAAAAGGAGTAAAGATAAACTATGATAATGAATTCCAGGGATTAAAAGCTTAAATATATGCTAAGTTTGAAAATGAGTGAAGACCTAAATGGGTCATATAACCAAACTAGTAAAAGATATGGTTTTAAGAAGAAAGGAAGCTAAAAGACACAAAGATAAGTAATAAATATAACTTAAGGCACAAAAACCTTGATTCTACTTAATGGGACATTTTAAATACATGAGATCAATCAGTTGATCACAATGAAATATGTGATACTAAATATGCAATAAATTCATCAAGGTTAACTTTATACTAATGCTCACTTTCTTTTTTTCTAAAATAAAATAACCTATAAACTATAATGATGTTATTATGATCCATTTCTAGGTACTAGATAGTTTATATTTAAGCTGATTAAAGTACCAAAATTAAATTATAGTTTCAGAAGGAGGAAGTGAAAATAGAGTGGGGCCTAATGAACTAATTTGATTATAAGTAGCACTATTTGTTGGATAGTTATATTTTTATGAAATGCATAATGATTGCAGATCTGAGATAATTTTTCATTTTCAAAGACATAATCCAAAACCAATAAAAATATAATATATTTTTAGTATTGCAAATTATAGATGATGATATTAGAAATTTAAGTGTTAATCATGTTTATGTTAGAGATTCTTGCACATATATCCATATTCCTTAAAAAATGTTCTCTATTGCAACAATGTGGTAAAATAAGCATTTATATTTATAAAAATATAAAGCTTATAAATTTTGCACTTACTACTTACTATGTAATGTACTATCTGAACTTTCACTCATTCCATTTCATTACTCTTTACTTTCACGTCTCATTTTTCAGAAGATATATCTTGATATATATTAGCAAGAAAAAGTAAAAGAAAATAAAGATTAATGAATAGCCTATCAATCCCAAGTGGAAAACTCAAGAGATACTGATTAGTTTTTGAAATTTGGCTTCGTAATATTACATTCTTGCAACCTTCCACCACCTACCTAACTCATCTAGCTACAACCTAAATGTCCAGCAACCTATAAACTCAAAAAAGTGATGCCATTAAAAGGTGGATCTTATTAGAAGATTAATCCTGTCAGTCGAAAATGGATCTTATCAGACTCAAAATATGGAGAAATACAACTGGCAAATTATTAAAGAGGGATTTGCAGATAAAATTAGGAAAAAATTTTAGGTGGTTGTCAAATTAAAATTTGTAAACAAATTAGGTTTAATATAATTGGGTTGGGTGGGTTAGGTTTACTTATGGTCCAAACCAGGTTAATAATATGATTGGGATGACATATTAGGCAAAAATGATTAGTCTATATGTCCGTAGTTTATTACATAAGATTCTTCAATAGTTTTACTAATAAAAGTCAATAATAGGAGACATTTAGTCTATTAGAATAGAAGTTAAAGAAGGTATTTATATTGGGCATGTCAGAGATTTTTTGGAAAGGTATAAATTGGAAAGACTTTTTTAAGAATTTAAAAGATTAAGGTTTTCTGAAGTTATTTAAACTATATGGCATGTTCGTGTCTTTCACCCTAATTCTATATACCATTTTTAATGTTTTTTAAAGGGAAAGAGAATGGCGATATTGAATATGGATCATTCATGATAAATAAATTAAATGGAAATATATATATTAAATATTGATTTAACATATATGGAGCATGCCTAATACCATTTATGTTCTCTGATATCACCAAATATGTAGCCATCTTTAAAAAGGAGATGACTGTTGGACTAAGTGAAGTCTTAACCCAAAGTTTTGATGACAAAAGACAAATTACTTTTTTTGATGATATTAATAGATTCATTATAATGAAATCAGATAGTATGTGAAAGATCATATTCAATAGAAGGCAAAAATGTGTAAAGAAGCCCAATGAATCATTTGGGAAATTAAAGGATGAAGAAAAAGAGCATAACTAGGCAAGTATGCAACTTAAGAGAGCTTTAAAGAAATTCAAGTGAAGAACCAAGAACAAGGGATAATTACAAACATAAAGTTTTTTTAAAAATTATAATAACTTTATCTTGGTCAATGAAATAGGACCTTAATTATTGAGCGACCATTTGTACCTAGGGCATATTGCATATAATTTTTCATAATCAAAAGAAATTTTAATAGATTTTAAAGAAAACCTTCTTAATGTAATAACTTTTAAGAAAATTTTGAAAGTTTTATAGATTAAGTTTTTGTCAAAAGAGTGGGTTTTCATCTTTGAATCAACTTAAAAAGTTTAAAAATTTTTAAAGAAAATTTAGATAACTAATGTACAGATTTAGGTGAACAAAGTTACAATTTTGAATAGACTGATCAACCAGTACAACAGTGTCATCAATCAGTATCTATTTATAATATGTATCATGAGATTATGACTATATTAGTAGACTAATGTACCAAATTGGTTAACCATTATTACTATGACTAGTTATTGCAATGATTAGTTTTTATTTTTAATACTCTTTTAGGTTATTTTGTGTATAAATAGATCACATATGAATAATGAAAAGGATATTAGATATAAAAGAGAGTTTCTAAGAGTTATGAAAGGCTAACGAGAGTATTTTAGTGAATGAACAGTTTATATAATATATTTTTAACATTAATTCATCAATATGAGCAAGAAAGGGAGATTTTGAGTTATGTAGTTGTGTAATTATTACTATTTGAGAACTTTCTTGAGATGTATCTGGTAAAGGTTCTTCTTAATCTTGAACAATATTTATAAATAATTACTCCTTATTTGTAAAAAATCAAGACGTTATAAGGGTTTCTCTTCACCTAGAGCAAAGAAGATGTTATATGGAAGGTTCCTCTTCAGCCATAAAAGGAAGAAAATATTGAATCCTTAATTAGAGCTTGGTGAGTGGAGGTAGGTCAATGGTTGTTTGACTGAACCACTATAAATCAATTTTCTCTCTTTCCCCAACACTCTTTTTACTATTATTGTATTTTTTAATAATTATTTCATATGAATTTATCATAATCATTCATTAGTTCAAAATAAGTTAAAAAGTAAATATACACAATTCACCCTTCTCTTGTATACCATCCTAAGACTAACAATAACTATTAAAGCGAGTCTTATTCATTGCATATAAATTTTTAGAAAAGTTTGAGCAAAGTTTACTATAGCACTATTTGATTCATTTTTTCAGATAAGAGGTTCAAGATATTAATATTGCTTTATTTTCAATAGAAATTATTACTTGTTTTAGAGAACTAAGATAAAAGTCTTTCCCATGGCCAAAGATTTGATTTATGGGAGATTAAGAAAAATAGTTAGTTAGATATGAATGACATTAGACTCATTTCATTAAATAGTAAGGCAATGCACAATTTTTTCTTCATTTAATAGAAATGTTCTTTAAAAAAAATTAATGTGTCAAAATGCTCATGATATTTGGCATATAATAATCTTATATAAGTTAGCAATTATCAATATGTTAAAAACCAAACTAAACATCGAATTAGTTAAAGGAAATGTTTAAGGTTTCAAGGTTCAATAGGTATTAAATTGCTATAAAAACCAGTATATAGTAAACAAGAAATAAAATTTGTAAGAATAAGTAAATAAATTATTTTATTGGAATAAAAAGAATACACCAGTGTCTACTATTTTATAATGAACTAATAATAAATCAAATCAATAATTAAAACTAAATTTGAATCTAACATAAAACTTAAAATAATAATAAAAATCAAAATTGTATTTTTTGTAGGAGGTTGTATCTTATCATCGTCAAAAATTTCAAATTCTGCAACACTATATAAAGACTTGTAAACTACACTTTCATCTAAAGTATCTACATCAACTTCTTTTATTGCTTTTAAATAAATTACAAATTAGCTATGTATGAAATTTTTATCAATTGTAAAATTGTAATATATTATACATTTAATTTAAATATGATCAATATAAGATATGAAATGATGATCAGAATATGTCCTTAATTCATTTATTGTGACAAATACATTTTCTTTATAAATCGCCTTTTTAAGTTAATTATAGTCAAGATCAGGCGATGGTTATTTTCTTCG
>JAOQMP010000208.1:29302882-29354986 GCA_027563575.1 Erythroxylum pedicellare | reverse complement strand
CTATTATTCAATTTTACCTATGATCGTATCTAGGTTATTGTTTAATAAGATTGCTAGGATACATGTTTCTAGTCATTGCCCTTAAGAGAAATTTCCCCCAATGAATGTTTATCAACAATTATAATTTTATGTCGAGGATCCATAATAGCATGGTAACATCGGTGACCCGAAACCAAGGTATTTTTACTATTGAATTTTCATATTTAATTATTGCTTTTGATTTGTGAATTTTTCCTTTGATTTCTTTTATTGCATGATTAAAACAAAACCCCCCTTTTTAATTTCGTTATTTGTGCCATTTGAATTTGTAATTCCATAATCGTAAAATTCCTCGTGGGAACGATATCCGCTTACTGCTACTACATTAATTTGTTTTAACGGGAGTGAATTCTTTTATATTTGGTTGCAGGCGACAACATCACCAGTCCAATTCTGTGATAATGTCAAAACTACAAACGTTAACTGTGAGGTTTGAAGAACTGAGGATAGATGAAAATGAGACTATCGGAGACTTTCATGAAAGATTGTAAGATATAGCGAATCAGACACATCAAATGGGGAAGAAATATTTCAATCTGAAACTAGTCAAGAAGACGTTAAGATCACTACCTCCAAGATTTATTTCGAAAATTGCAGCAATCGAGGAGGTTCATGACATCAATGTCTTATCATTGGAGAAGGCGATTGGAATTCTTACAAATTTCGAAATGAATTTGTTGAGGGACAATCGAGAGAAGAAGAAAGGATTAGCATTGCAGGCCGAGATTGGTAAAGTTGTGAATGACTTAGAAGATGAATCTGACGAGAATGAGGGTATAGAGCTATTAACACAAGAGTTCAATAAGTAGCTGAAGAGAGTGAAAAAGACAGATATGAGTTTAGGTAAAAAGGCCGGAGCTCATCAAACAACAACTTCAAATAATCCAAACTTAAAAGAGAGAAAGAAAGGTAAAGAGAATTCAATGCCATGAGTGTCAAGGCTTTGGACATGTTCAAGCAAAGTGTGATAATATCATGAAGAAGAGAAAAGGAAAATCCTATATGAGCACTTGAAGTGATAACGAATCCAGAAATGAAGAAGAAGTTGTGAATAGTGATGCGTTAGTTACTTTATACAGCAAAAGTTTAGTTACTTGTTTAACAGTAACCGAGAAGGAAGTAACTGAAGATGAAAAAGTGAGTAAATTGGGAAATTTCGAGAAAAATACAGACGATTCAGTTCAAAGCTCTATCTTAGATTATGACAGTGATGACAGTACTTTGGATGATAAAAAGGAAGGTATTTATGAAGCCGATGAGTTAATGTATGAAAAATGGGTAAAAATATATAGAAAGACTGAAAAATTGAAAGAAGAGAATCTCTCTATGAAAAACACCATCCAAGAGTTAGAAAAGAAATTGATGTTGACGTCAGATGAGCTTGGTGCAGCTAGAATGAAATTAGTAAGTACTAAAAAGGGATTGAGAATGTTGAGTGGAGGCAGAAAAAAACTAGAAAAGTTAATGAAAATTGGTAAGGTTAAAGGAGATCTTCAAGGCATTGACTATAAGTAAGAGTGCTCTAAAGTGAATGAGGAGAAAAATAATATGTCCAGATTTGTTTGAGAAGAAGAAACATCGAGAAAGAATCGACGATTTGTACCGACATGTCATTTTTGCGGAGTTATCAGGCACATAAGATCGAGATGCTACAAGATATTACAAATGATGTTTCAAAGGGATTAAAACTGAAAATCTAGACACTCTCTATTAAAATTTCAGCAGCAGCCCATAGTATTGAAGCACACTTGGATTAGAAAGGGTCAATTACAGACACAAAGACATTGTGAAGGAAAAACAAGAAGTTGTCTAGATTCACAGTTAGTTACTGCTTGTAAAGAAACTGGTCAGACAAAGGACAAGTCAGTTATTTCAGAAGACAAAAACAATGACAAAGATAATATGAAGAAGAAAAAGACCGGGTTTGAATTTCTTTTAGAGGCATAAAGACTATATGCTTTACATTTTTGAAACATTTTTTGTATTGTTAAAAAACGAAACGTAAAAAATAAAATTGTCTTTTTTAGTTCTTTAGTTTTTATGTTTCTATTATCGTTCTATCTTTTTAGTAGTTAACATTGTGTCTTCTATTTGGCTCCACCGAAGACTCTTCAGCCCTCTCATCAATGTGGGTCTCTCTCTTGAGTCTCTCTCTCTCACACTACACTAGCCAGACTCATCTTTATTTACCTAGGTTTATAAATTTGATCAGTCTTATAAAGATGGAATTGAAGTAAGTAATGATATGTTAGCATATGTTTTGAATGGTAGTAAATTATCATCTAGGCGTACTTATGATTATTCCTACCTATTGTTGATTTTTATGATTATGCGTTGTGATAATGTTTTGTCCCAAGAGGAGACATCAGATTGTTTATGGTGAATGTTCCATTCAGGAGGAGATTTTAAGGTATATGCATGATTATTTGTTGTGCATTTTGGCATCTTTTTGTCCCAAAGGAAAAAAATATTGGATAATTGGATAAACTTAATGTTCTTTGGAACTTGATGTTTGATTAAGGAGAGTATTTATCATATAAATTATAAATTTGATACTTATATGTCCAATTATGTTATTCAGGGAGAATTTCATATTTGTGACAAGCAGTGCTAAAAAGGGGTAGATTGTTAGGATATATATTATATATCTAAGTAATTAATTTTGGCATTATTTATTAATTGGACATATAAAATATTAATTAGATAATGACTTAATTTCAAAACTATATGAATAATCTTCTAATTGAAAAAAAATCCTATCTTAAATTAAAGTTTATTATTATGTTAGTAATTGAACTACGTTTTCGGTGGATTTTGTAGATTTCGGATAAGGGAAGAAAACAAAGAATTTATGTGCGTTGGCAATTGGGACGATGTGTTGTTACATGGTTGAAGTAGAATTCTTCTTGCGTGAGGGTGTTACACATCTCCAATTAATTGCTGAAGTGAATCTCTAGCGTGGGAAAACGGTGGCTGCGGTGTTATGCGTTTATGGTCAATAAAAGAAACACATACGGCTGCAACATGATATGAGAAGATAGTTAAATGTACGTGTGTTGTGTGAGACAAGTATACGGTGTGGTGGTGTGCATTAATTGCTTATTGGGAAACACAGTTCATTAATTGAGCATGTCCCTATAGTTGAAGGAAATCTCGAAGTGGAGTGTACGTTGGCGTTAAGCTGTTGATATAAGGCCAAGTGTAGTGGCCTTGCATGGGAGTTATGGAAAATCAATAGTGAGCAGTGATCTTGCCTACGAGTTGAGTAGTGGACGTTGCACACCAAATTGAACAGTGGATGTTGGACAATAAATCAAGCAGTAGGCATTGGACAACAAATTAAGCAGTGGACGTTGGACAAGAAATCAAGCAGTGGGCGAGGACCATCGTGTGCTGTGATTTATTACGAAGGAGTTGAAATAATGTGGATGCTATTGTGGCTAATTTACCTTGGTATTCAGACATCTTGAGCTAATGTTTGTTGCCTACCTCTCCAAGATAACGTTGATGGAAATTTTCAGAGCTATGGTTTCATGTTGGTATCTATGTGAATCAGCCCATTATTATTGCGACGACTTCCATATTTATTTCAGTGGAGCTTAATCTTTTAGAAAGTTGTTCTTCTCTTTTATCTTAAGTGTATTATTGTTTTGTTCTTAGTTGATTAATCACTTAAGTTATTTTTATTAATTGTCGTTTAATTAAAAGTAGTTTAGAAAAATTCTTTGTTGAGGTTAATACGAGGCGGTTGTACTATTAGGTATGAAATTCTTTAACGAGAAGTGAGATTGATAAATAGTGTCAAGAGTTGAGTGGTGTCAGCTCAATAAAACTTTGAATAAATCTATTATACTTTAGTGAAAGTTATTAAGCTGAGTGAGGGTCCTGCAGACGTAAACAAGGTGTCTCAAATTGCGTTACCAAATTTTCAGTATTGATTTATTTTTGGTTCTCTTAATTTTTCTGATTTTTTTGTTTAATAGAAATGATTCAGAAAGTTTGCGAAACTATTATCTATTGGGATTTTCAAAACTATTAATGGATCTAAATCCTCTAATCATCTTATATTCTTTATTCGGAAAATATGAAAATAAGATGGGAGAATTGCTACAAACCATGATCGAAGCACCGATAATAAAGGTGGATACGACACGCTATGAAAACAAATATCCATCATTGAGTATCCTTGTTTCCTTTATGTAACTTCTGTTGGTGCTACTCTATCAGTCAACCCTTTTTCGTTATAACTTTATGAGTTTATCAGCGACTTTTAAGATGGATTTCTAAACATGGATCGATTTGGTTCAGTTTGAAAGCCCTCCAGCAGACCTTTAGGTGGAGCCTCAACCGCAACAGTTCATGGCAGTGCTAATGCAACTTTCAAGATTCTCTTCAGTCATTAGGAATTACTTTCCCCACCACCACCCTGATTCGACCAAGGCAGACCATACTAGTTAGAGCCTTCATTCCTCGAGCATTTCACAAACTTGACTTAGGTAAACCTTTGACTCTTATTGGGTAGAGTGATCTTTGTACAACCGACTCTTTTTTAATAGAATTTTTTTTAACTTTCCAAAAAATAATTGAATTATAACTATAATAAAACGGAGACCCTCCTCCTTGCCAACGAGATTAATCCCCTTCGATATTAATGAATCAATTTTCAGTTGGCTTTAAATTATTGTTGAATATGTGGAAGATTGAATTGGATGACCAAAAATTTTATTATATTAAGTAAAATTATATAAACAATAGATAAATGTGTTATTCACGTTTTTCACTCACACAACACTTTACACTCTTTATATTTATAAATTTTGTAAGACAGTGGTTTTGTTTTGCGGTAACAATTATAAAATTAATTAAACTTCTAGTAGCTTCTTTACTAATATTATTCTTAAGTTTATTTTAGAGAATAATAGAAATGAAATAATTTAAAATAGTTTAAAATACTAGAGAAAGTATGTCGATGCTTTAACACTCTTTCTCGATTATTCTCTCTAAATCTTTGTTTGCTTATCATATTAACCATTACATATGATATTTATGCCCTCATGATAATCAAATAGATAAGGTTATCAATTAGTTGTCTATGTATAGCATTCTCCAAATCCTTTCATTAAGAGGAGCATAGCTTTATAAGTGCCTTCACTAAAATTTTAATAGGCTTGCACTCGTACCATCCCCGTACTTCTCAAGCAGATCTTTAGAATACTTGTGATGATGTTAAAAGGCCCATCCTTTGCGTGTTCATCTTCAAAACCAATAACGTGCTTTCATTCTCAAAAGACTTCTACTTAAAAATAAATTGATAAGTTGACTTTGATAAGATCAATCTTAGCAACATCATCTGTAACATACCACTCCTATAGAGCATACGTCCAAATATACCAGAGGATATTCGAAAATATACTCTATGAAAATGGTACATTAAGGCAATCAAACTAACTCATTAAAGGCATCAAACATATCATAAGCATTCTAAATGTTCATTTCTTCCTATTTCATTCACAAACATAAAAGTCACATGTGTCATTACAATTCATAATCCATATATATATTACAGGACATTTTTATGAGTTCAATCTCAGTACCAATGAAATGTGATGCTAATACATAAGACTCTAACTAGATTTCTCAGATTTAGCTGATCAAACTTTTGAGTCATTCTTGTTCCTAAAATGTAAACACTAGACTTCTACTAAATCACCTTTGTAGCTAGGACTCCCTTAAACCTAAAAAACAACGTTGCAATTTTGATGGGTTTGCGAACTCAGTGAGTTAACCATCATCAATATATTCACTCAAGTTATATCACAAAAACAATTATATCAAAGTTATCATACGTCCACAAGCATATCATGTAAGCTAACATTGCATATCACAATACATCCTCCATTAACTTCAATTGTAATTCATTATTTCAAAACAATTCAATTATTTGATACATGTAGGGATGTATATGCAAATGCACATGTGTTTACATTTTTATTTCGTTTTGTTATGACCAAGTGCCTATCAACCTAATTTACTGTTTCATATCCATTGCGGATATCGAATCATTTCTGACCTGTATCCATTGTAGATACCGAGTCCATGTTATCTGAGCCTGAGGCTCTTTTTCATAATCCTGAGCTCAAAGCTCTTTTCTACACATCAGTCACAACTCCTTTATCTTATCATACATTTCAATGTGATGAGATGCATAGTTTCATACGCTATGTTTTCATTTCGTTTCATTTATGTATACTCATGCCACATATATCAAATTCTTCGAATCTAAGTCTGACATTTATCAATCAGTATTAAACATACAATTCATACAGAAACATATTTACATGAGTTTATAAGTCTAAGTTAACTCACAGTACGCTCAAGAAAAGTTATTGCCTCGATGTTCCGGCAATTTTTGGATGTTGAAGATCACCTTGCACATCTATCATCTTGTAATACACACATAGTTCACAAATCACTAATTTGTTTAATCATATGAATATACAATCATGCACATGTATATGTCATGTTTCAATGCATGGTCAATTGATTTTTCGGGTATGTATTCTTATACAAATATCTTGACCATTCAAACATTAAAGCTTATATATAACTAGTTTGCAATTAGGTTTATACCTTAATTAAGCTTGATTTACTCCAAATTCATTAATCATATATTCACCAAACTTTTCAAGCACTATATAATCATACAACTACATAATTATCATACACAATTACCTCATGTTCTTCAATGCTCATTCATTCATGCCTAATACATATATCATTAAGATTATGTTTGCATTTATAAGAACATCTTTATTCCTTTATCATATCATAATTTCCAGATTTGGTGACATTGACACCAAAATAGTACATTCCTTAAGTTATGACATCAATTAACAATATAAAATTATCAAGCTCTTAACCAATTAATCAATCAATAATCTAGGTTCATTCCAAGCCTTAATCAAGTCCATATACACCAATTTAGAGTGACTTTTCCTCAACTAGTTCAACATGTACACAAAGTAGAAATTAACATTCCAAAACTAGCCCCACGATCGTGGGGGACCTTGTCATAATCGTGACAGAAGCTAGTGCAACAAGCCACGATCATGCACTGAGGGCCATGATCATGCACTATCTTTCTTTCCTCAATTTTCCATAAATGTCATATACTTAGAGACATCACTACCACTTGAATTTTTCCAGAATTCATGTCTTATAAAGCTACTTCATTTTTGACTAGTCTAGCTTCCATAATGGTTACATTAATTCTCATAAAATTCTACTCATTTTTTTCGTTACCATTCACTTTATACCATCATACATGAAGCCTTAACTTTTCCATATTTGAAAACAGTTCATTAACACCAATCTTTAACAAGAATTCATCAACAATTATACTTCAAATTCTAACTTAAATCATCCATATAATAACCCATATACCACTATTTTCATGTAAAAAAAAAGAAAAGAACAAAAGGTACCTCTTTCATTCATCATTTTCTAGCACAATTTCAACACCAATACGACATTCAATCTATCCCTAATCAATCATCATAATTTCTGCTAACACATGCCACAAAGATCAATATTTCACTTAATTGTTCAATTCAAATGCCACATTAATGTTTCAAGTCTACTTTGCCTCACATGCATATGCAAGATTATCTTAGGAATCATGAGGGAGTAGGATGAGTTTCAGTAAAGACAAGAAGAAGACAGTAGAATATAACTATCTTTAAGAAGAAATTGAAAAAGGTTTTGTGGTGGTAATGGATAGAATTTAGAGCAGAAACTCAAGATGTGAGGGATAAGTGAGTTTTAGCAGTTAGAAGAAGGAGAAGGAAATGGGTACAGCAAAAAAATTACAGTAGAGCTGAATGTGTTGGTCATATAGTGTAGGTGTACGATTAGTTTAAGGACACTTGTCAAGGAAACAAGCAAGACACATGTCCACTCTTTAAGCTGTTAAATTTCACTTAATTCCTCTACCATTTGTCACTCAATTCTCTAGGCCAATTGTCACTCAAGTCGCCAGACCTTGTAGACTGACATGGGGGACTTCAATAGGTAGTACAACCTCTCATAATGCAATTTAGATGCCAAATGTGGGGAAATAAATAAATGTGTAGATATGGGATCTAACAATGCAATGCCTAAAAATTAAACACATGTAACACATCTGTAACAACATCTGGGAAATTTTGTGCCTCCTATCTTGTAATAGCTAAGATCCTAGCCTGGGACTGTGATTGGTTACTTCGTCACTTAGTCTTAACACTAGGACTTGTTGAATTAGCTTTGCCTCTACCTTTGCCTCTCTGTCTCGCTCCACTAGCTCTGCTCTATTGAACAGTCATCTTTGTCACTAATCTTCCTCTTACTCTAGACTGTGCTCTTAAAGTTGCTTGACAGTCTCTAATCTAATGCTCAAAGGAGCCACAACGCAAGCAAGCTCTCGATACCTTCCAACATACTCCACCATGGCTTTTTCCACAGTAGACATAACTAGGAATTTGTTGTGTTTGTCTACCATAAGTTTGTCCTCCAGATGCCTGACGTCTACCATAACTAGAATGAACAAAACGACCTCTACGTCTAAACCCTGACTGTCTCGATCTCGACTATGATCACGATGATCTATCCTTGCTTTTACTAAATTTCCTGCCAAAGTCAGCTTGAAACTCACCATGGCTCTTAATCCTAAACTCTTGTCTATACTCTCCTTATTCATCCTTTCGTAAATGCTCAATCCGAATTGAAGCAACTTGTAACTCAGTAAAACTATTCAGATTTATAATAGTCAACCTTGTCCTGATCTCCATATTCAATCCATCCTCAAACCCCAATAGTTCATTGAACTGCACCTTATACTCAACTACCGTGAGATTTCCCTATTTTAGATCGAGGAATTCCTTTTTCTTCCTATCCAAATAGATCATTGGCATGTAATTATCCTTAAAGAAGTCCCCCCATGTCAGTCTACAAGGTCTGGCGAAACTACTTATAACTATCTTCCACCACTGATAGGTTGGACCTCGAAGTAAAGAGACTGCGTAGTCAAACCTCTCATTTGGGTCACAGTCCATTTGATCAATACTCTCTCTTTTCCCTCTAGCCAACCTTCTACCTCGGGAGGGTCTGTACTTCCATAGAAGTCTACAACCCCCTGCTTCCTAAGTTTATCATACCTCCTTTCTCCCCTCTTAGGAACTCTCTAGGGCATTTATTCAGATTGGGATATAGGGGACTCTTTATTGGTTCTTATTGACTTAAAATTAGCTGATTTTACGACACGGTCTCCTATAGCAGATGATCTACAAAAAATAATAATAACGATCACTATATGGGTCTCTTTTTATATGCCATGTTGAAATGCTCATATATTTCCTAAGGATGTCAAACCATACTTTGATGCACAAATTGTAACATACCACTCCCATAGAGAATATGTTCAAACATACCAGAGGATATTCAAATACATACCCTATGAAAATGGTACTTTAGGACAATCAAACTAACTCATTAAAGGCATCAAACATATCATAAGCATTCTAAATCTTCATTTCTTCCCATTTTATTCACAAACATAAAAGTGACATGTGTCATTACAATTCATAATCCATATATATATTACACAACATGTTTATGAATTCAATCTCAGTACTAAAAATATAACATGAAATAGGATGCTAATACACAAGACTCTAACTGGACTTCTCAGATTCAACTGATCAAACCTTTGAGCCATTATTGTCCCCAAAATGTAAGTACTATACTTCTACTAAATCACCTTAGTAGCTAGAACTCCCTTGAACTTCAAAAACAACGTTGCCATTTTGATAAGTTTGCGAACATAGTGAGTGAACCATCATCGATGTATTCACTCAAGTCAGATCATAAAATAAGTATATCAAAGTTATCATACTTGCACAAGCATATCATGTAAGCTAGCATTGCATATCACAACACATCCTCCATTAACTTCAATTGCAATTCATTATTCCAAAACAATTCAATAACTCATTTCAATATAATCATTTGGTATATGTAAGGATGTATATGCAATGCACATGTGTTTCCATTTCATTTTGTTTTGTTATGACTAAGTGTCTATCAACCCAATTTACTATCCGGTATCTGTTGTGGATACCAAAATCATTTTTAGCCCGTATCCACTGTGGATATCGATTTCATGTTATCTACGCCTGAGGATCTTTTTTGTAATCATGAGCTCAAAGCTCTTTTCTATACATCGGTCACTCTAGTCACAACTCCTTTATCTAATCATGCATTTCAATGTGATGAGATGCATCATTTCATATGCTATTTTTCATTTTGTTTAATTTCTGTATACTCATGCCACATATATCAAACTCCTCAAATCTAAGTCTGACATGTATCAATTAGATGAACAAACGTTCCATATTAAACATACAATTCATACAGAAGCATATTTAACTGAGTTTATACGTCTAAGTTAACTCACAGTACGCTGCAGAAAAGTTATTGCCTCGATGTTCCGGCAATTTCTGGATGTTGATGATCACCTTGTGCATCTATTGGCAGACAATACACATATAGTTCGCAAATCACTAATTTATTTAATTATATGAATATACAATCATGCATATGTATATGTGTCATGTTTCAATGCATGCTCAATTGACTTTTCAGGTGTGTATTCTTGTACAAATATCTTGACCATTCAAACATTAAAGCTTATATACAACTAGTTTGCAATAAGGTTTATACCTTAAGTAAACTTGATTTACCCCAAATTCATCAATCATGCATTCACCAAACTTTTCTAGAAATATATAATCATAAAGTTACCCAATTATCATTACAATTACCTCATGTTCTTCAATGCTCATTCATTCATGCCTAATACACATTACACATATCCTTAAGATTATGTTTGCATTCATAAGAACATCTTTATTCCTTCATCACATCATAATTTCCAGATTTGGTTACATTGACACCAAAACTATACATTCCTTACATTATAAAATCAATTAACAACCTAAACTTATCAAGCTCTTAACCAATTAATCAAGCAACGATATAGGTTCATTCCAAACCTTAAGCAAGTCCATATACACCAATTTAGAATGAATTTTCCTCAATTGGTTCAACTTGTACACAAAGAAGAAATTAACATTCCAAAACTAAGCCCACGATCATGGGGGACCTTTCCACGATCATGACAGAAGCTAGTGCAATAAGCCACGATCGTGCACTGGGGGCTACAATCATGCACTGCGTTTCTTCCCTCAATTCTCCAGGAATTTCACATACTTAGAGACATCACTACCATTAAATTCTTATGTTATAAAAATACTTCGTTTCATACTAGTCTAGCTTCCATAATGGTTACACTAAATCTCACAAAAATCTACTCATTTGTTTCTTTACCATTCAGTTTATACCATCATACATGCAGTCCTAACTTTTCCAGATTTGAAAACACTTCATTAACACCTAACACCTATCTTGAGCATGAATTCATCATCAATTATACTTCAAATTCTAACTTTAATAATCCATATAACAACCTATATACTACTATTTTCATGCATCCAAAAATAGAACAAAAGGTATCTCTTTCATTCATCATTTTCTAGCACAATTTCAACACCAATACCACATTCAATCTTTCCCTAATCAATCATCATAATTTCTGCTAATACATGCCACAAAGATCAGTATTTCATTTACTTGTTCAACTCAAATGCCACGTTAATGTATCAAGTCTGCTTTGCCTCACATGCATGCAAGATTATCTTAGGAATCATGAGGGAGTAGGATGGGTTTTAGCAGAGACAAGAAGAAGATAGCATAATATAGCTATCTTTAAGAAGAAATTGATAAAGGTTTCAAGGTGGTAATGGACATAATTTAGAGCAAAAACTCAAGATGTGAGGGATAAGTGAGTTTTGGCAATGAGAGGAAGGAGAGGGAAAGAGTACAGTAGACACATTATAATGGAGCTGAATGTGCTGGTCACATGATGTAGGTGTAAGATTAGTTTAAGGACACTTGTCAAGGAAACAAGCAAGACACATGTCCACTCTTTAAGCTGGCAAATGTCACTTAGTTCCTTTACCATTTGTCACTCAATTCTCTAGGCCAATTGTCACTCAAGTCTACTGCCATATTGGTCCTGCTGTCGCCTACAACTAAATTCAAAAAGAAACTAACCTCCATTAATACAAATTAATGTAGTAGTGGAGAGTGGGTATCGTTTCCACAAGGAATTTTAACGGTAAAAAGTTTACGAGTTCCAAACTAATTAAAGTAACAAAAGGGGGGGTTGCAATTCATGTAAAATTAAGAATGTAGAAATAAAAAATATTAAATTAACAAAAGTAATTATATCTGAAAATTTAATAGAAAAATCTTAGTTTCGAGTCACCGAGGTTATCACACTAAAATGGATCCTTGATATAAAATTCAATTCATCAATAAACATTCATTGGGGGATATTTTCTCTTAAGTGTAAATGATTAGAAACATGTATTCTAAGCATTCTTATTAATCAACAACCTAGATACGATCGTAGGTTCAATTGAATAATAGCGTTAAGAACCAAGAAACTAATGAACAAGATAACATTTGTACGACATGCATTTAATCAAGATGAATATCTTCTTAGAATTCCTCACTCTAATGTAAAGAAGGTAATCCTAATTGCTACTTGTGATTAACAAAACTGAATGTCAGATTTCATTAATCTAGCTATTAAATGAATCAATTCCTAGTTGTGCACCTAGAAATCAATCAATTCAATTGGAAAAAGTAACTCGAAAGACACTCAATGCTCATTAACAAAACAAACTTTATTGGGACATCTCACACATAATAGATGATAACATGGTTCCCCTCAACTAAGAAAAGAAATTACCTACTCATAACGAAAGTAAAAATCAAAGAAATAATAAAGTATATAGTCTCCATCCATGGTCTTTTCCTAAAGAATATGAAAATCCCTAGAAGAAAAGTGCAGAAACGAAAATTGAACTGAACTGAAATAAAAATACTGCAGAAAATTCTAAAACTATGCTAACTTAAGGGATGGCATGAACAATAACATTTTTTTCTCTTTTTATGCCTTCTCGATCCCTTCTTTTTCCATCATCTTTTGTAGATCACATCTCCCTCGTGTTTAGGTTGAAAATCTCCAGCAATCTGATCTTCCAAGATTATGAAAATCTCAAATGAATCAGATTTGAATTTGAAAGCAGATCTGCAGATTTTTTTTCCATCCTTGCATACGCCCACGCTTATTCACTGAATTTGCTATCAATTTGGAATTTATGGATTTTCTTTGTTTCTTTTGCATTTTTTGATTCAATTCCATCTCTAAAGTGTTTAAAATCACTTGAGAATGATTAAGAGACAATTCCATTGATTTTGTATAATAACTTCCACATATTAAAGATAATTAAATAAAAAAATAAGCACAAAATGACAACTTAACAAATTCTCCCACACCAAACCTTTGCTTGCCCTTGAGCAAACATGCCAAACCACTACACTCTATCAATTCATCTTTCATAAGATTAAGTGCACACAATCTTTTAACTTGGGCCAACAAGACTTAGGTTGCACATACATCATAATCGCTTTTCACTGATACAAATAAACAAAGTCAAAATAAGACATCTTTGTTTAAAAGTAAATATCAAACCAAAGTGAATTCTTTTCACAGATTTCTCTCTTACGCTTAAGTGTGTAAGGTCAAAGTGTTTCTCTCAAATCTCCATATAACATATTGCACTATCATAGGCTTGCAAATTCACCAGTTATCATTCATTCAGATTACATGAGCTAATAGATCATAAGGACTTTATTAAGAGTTGTAATAGGGCTAGGTTCATTGGTGAGATAAAAATAGCAAAAGGTTAATCACAAGCATTAACAAAGTATCAAGTAAAAGGGACACTCAAATTAAAATTATGAAATAACCATATGAATACCAAGGACTACAACTACTCATTACTAACAATGCTACTATGCTTTAATCTTTTTATTTTTTTGATTTTTTGATTTTTTTTCCTTTTTTCTTTTCTTTTCTTTTCTTTTCTTTTTTACTTGGCTAAGAACAAGGGAGAGCAATAAAAACAAAAGAAATTACTAGCAATATAATTTAATAAACACATGACCAGAGGCATCTATAAAGTTTCTCAGAATAAAATACAGAACAAAAGTCCTAAATTACTCAATGCTTCATTCAACTTGTGATAAGGTAAGGCTAATGGGATTTTTGGGTTTTAATGTAAGGTGATTGATTGAAAAACAAGGTTAAAGGCTAAAAAATGTTTGCAAAGGGAAAATAATTAGGTTGATCATTTTTAAGCTAAATGGTTTAAAAACAAAGAAGACCTTAATCATTTCTTTATCTTATGTAATCAAACAAATTCAATCCGGTTTAGTGCAAGTTTTGAAGGCAAACATGACTAAAAGAGCATCACATAATTCAAAGAAATAGAATGACATAAAGATGATGTCATTTAAAGCTCAAATTTCGCTCACAGGTTTAACTTAAGAATTCACTTCAATTCCACATATTACCTCATCCCTTAAATGTCAAAATTCTGAATCAATTTACAGGATTAGTTATCCCAATCAATCAACATGATTCACTTAAGGCTCACTTAGCCCAATTTAATTTCATGCGTATACTCAATCTCATCCAAACTAATATGACAAAGCTTTATGGTTTAACGCATAACAATCATGCAAAAATTGACAAAAATCACACAAGAACTAAAAAATAGTCACACACAAAAACTTCAATTCTTTCCCCTAGACCTAGAATGGTCATTGTCCTCAATGTCCAAAAACAATAAAAACACAAAAGAGGGATGGGAACAGAAGTACTCCTCTAGATTGAAGACATCATATGCAGCTTTGAAATGAATGATTGCAGCTTTGAAAACACAGATAGCAATGTCGAAGTGAAAGATTGCAGCTTCCTTTACAAATTGAAAAAACAATAAAAAAACGAGTGAAACACTCAAAGCAAGCACTCAAAAGATATGCATAAAAGAGAAAAACACAAAAAAGAAAGGGATACAGATGAGGTGCCTCCCATCAAGCGCTTATTTAAGGTCATAACCTTGGCCCTTGGCATATGTACATTATCCATTATCGAATGAATGCTTGAGTCCAACATGAAGCATGCTCAAACTCCGTGAGGAGCTTGGAGCAACTTCCCTTGAAGTTGGCTCCTTCTCAGCATGATGCTCCATAACTTCTGATGAGTGGAACTTCATCGTTTCACCATCATACTCTAATGTCCACTCGTCTTTTAGGGCATCGCCCTTCTCATACTAGGATGGTCTCTGTAAAAGTAACGCCAATGGTTGTGGAGACTCAACATCCTACTTGTCACCTTTGATCTTCAGCTCGTTTGCCCACAGCTTGTTTAACTCATATGTGATTAGTGGCTTTTCTTCTTCTTGTTTCTCTTCTTGTTCTTCTTTTTCTTTTACCTGTAAACAACTAGGAAAAGGAAACGAAATTCGGTTAGCAATAACATGAACTACATCACTTACCTTAGGAGGTTGGACATCCTCTATCTTTTCTCGAGCTATAACCTCTTCCTTTCCTAAGTCTACTTGCTCTTCCTTCTTTGCCTTGACAAATCGACTCAGAAAAGGGGGTGTAATAACCATATTCTGTAGAGATGTTTGCATCATTTCTAGTTTTTCATATGTCTCTATCGTTGCTTCTTCTTCTACCTCTCTTATGGAAATTTTCAGATGTGATTCTTGCAATTCCTTACCACTTGGTAACGTGATAGCCTTCGCACTTTGTTTGGGATTGATTTTCGGTTGTGCTGAAAAATTTCTAAAATTTTGTGTCTCCAATTGATTTATGGCAGTTGCCATTTGGCTTATTTGATTTTTAATATTTGATTATTGATTCTCAATATTTCTTTGATTCTCAATATTTCGGATACTTACTTCAGTACTCTACTGAAATGTCAAAGTGTTAGTGGCCAAAGATTGCATTATATCTTCCAAGGAAGACTTACCTTTGGAATTGGATGTTGTATTTTGATGTTGTTGAGGCATATACGGTTGTCTAAACAGCTGGAATTGAAGAGTGCTCGTCGCCAAACTCATTACAATCTCCTCCAAAGACATCTCATCAACTTGTGGTGGCAATGGTGGAGGTGGAGGCTCTGGCTCGAAGTAGGATTGCTCTTTATAATAGTTTGGTGGAGAAGCGAATCTGTACTGTGTATCTTGCAAAAAGGAACACGTACAAAAAGAATAACCTAAAAAAGAGCAAACTTCTCATATCTTAGCTTGTTGGTCATCCCTCGATACTTGCACGGCTAAGGGTTTGAAATCCACCATTTGATGGTCTAACCTGGAAGTAGCAACAGATGAAAACTCATCATCATAATAACGATAATATGAAAAATGAGAATAAAAAACATACTGATAGTGAGCCATACCGCTAAAAGATAAAAAATTAGAAAAAGCTGTGAAACTAAAACAAACAGAAGACAAGGTAATTAAGAGCAACGAAACTTAAAACAAAAACAAAGACATCACATAAAAAAAATTGTTAAGAAATTCTCCGACAACGGTGCCAAAATTTGGTACTATTGTCACCTGCAACCAAATTTAAAAAGAAACCAACCTCCGTTAATATAATTAATGTAGTAGTGGTGAGTGGGTATCGTTCCCATGAGGAATTTTAATGGTAAAGAGTTTACGAGTTCAAAACTAAACAAAGTAACGAAAAAAGAGGGGTTTGCAATTCACGTAAAATTAAGAATGTAGAAATAATAAAAATATGAAATAAACAAAAAGTAATTAGATCTGAAAATTTAATAGAAAAACCTTGATTTTGGATCACCGATGTTATCACACTAAAATGGATCCTTGATATAAAATTCAATTTATCAATAAACATTCATTGAGGGATATTTTTTCTTAAGTGTAAATGATTAGAAACATGTATTCTAAGCATTTTTATCAATCAGCAACCTAGATAAGATCGTAGGTTCAATTGAATAATAGCGTTAAGAACTGAGAAACCAATGAACAAGAAAACACATGTACGACATGCATTTAATCAAGATAAGTATCTTCTTAGAATTCCCCACTCTAGCGTAAAGAAGGTAATCCTAATTGCTATTTGTGATTAACAAAACTGAATGTCATATTTCATTAATCTAGCTATTAAACGAATCTATTTCTAGTTGTGCACCTAGAAATCAATCAATTCAATTGGAAAAAGTAACTTGAAAGAAACTCAATGCTCATTAACAAAACAAACTTTATTGAGACATCTCACACATAATAGATGATAACATAGTTCCCATCAACCAAGAAAAGAAATTAGCTACTCATAACGAAAGTAAAAATCAAAGAAATAACAAAGCATATAGTCTCCATCCCTGGTCTTTTCCTAAAGAATACGAAAATCCCTAGAAGAAAAGTGCAGAAATGAAAACTGAACTGAACTGAAATAAAAATACTGCAGAAAATTCTAAATCTATGCTAACTTAAGGGATGGCGTGAACAGTAACATTTTTTTCTTTTTTTATGCCTTCTCGATCCCTTCTTTTTCCATCATCTTTTGTAAATCACATCTCCCACATGTTTACATTGCAAATCTCCAGCAATCTGATTTTCCAAGATTATGAAAATTTCAAACAAATCAGATTTGAATTTGAAAGCAGATATGCAGATTTTTTCCCATCCTTGCACATACCCACGTTTAGTCACTGAATTTGCTATCAAATTGGAATTTTCGGATTTTCTTTGTTTCTTTTGCATCTTTTTAATTCAATTCCATCTCTAAAGTGTTTAAAATCACCTAAGAACGATTAAGAGACAATTCCATTAATTTTGGAAAATAATTTCCACACATTAAAGAGAATTAAATAGAAAATAAGTACAAAATGATAACTTAACATATATGTCCCTCATTTTATAAGCTTACTCACCCTAAATTTCACTACTTTAAAATTTTCCTATTCTAAATGTACATTTTAATCCATTAATCTCCCAATTGTGACAAATAACTCCAAATTACTAATTGTAATCGATCAATTCTTTTTATTTGTAAATCAAAATACAAGACATTAGAAATGCACAATCATGTCACAATTGTTTTGAAACTTTCATGCCCTGGAACATGTCAATTGAGTGCAATTTTTTCAGAATCAAAATTAATGTGTGTATGCTTATATTATGCATGTGAATGAAATGATAAAATCATACCCTAAATGCACCAAATTCATTCTAATATGATGTAATTCATGTGACTAAGTAATCTAACACTCTAACTCTCAGTAGTTCTAGAAATTGACTATTACATCATCACTTGTGATGATAAGGTCATCTATATAATCAATGCTTTAACTAGACTGTCACAAACAAGTTAGTGTTAGTTAATGCTTGTTGGACTCCAAGCAATAAAACTCATAAGATTAAGTATAAATTAATACACGCACGCACATGCACCCTAATAATACTCTCTCTAATATTATAAATCAAACTTCGATAAAATTGTAGTCGGACAGTGCTACTTAAACTCTAAAACTCTTCTATCATCATGTATTTTTGTTCCATGTAGCTTTTGTCTCCTATCAAGCTTTCAAAATCTAAGAAAATAAGGTTTTTAAACTAGACATGGTTGTCCACGGGGTTGTGTGTGGTGACCATGTCTGACTTTTAATCTTTAAAACTCGAAGATGGTCTGATACACGGTCCCAATGATTTACACAGTCAGCAAACAGAGTCGTGTCTAGCTCTATATAGGCATGTATATCCTCAAGTTTTGTCTTTTAACTTGTATATGGTCACAAAGTTGTATGCATTCATTCATACAGGTGTATGCAACCTAGACACGAGTTTTTATACCAAAAACAACTTCCAATTATTAGTTTATGCCTAAAATATACCTAATCTTTACTCCTTTTGATCTATGAAGATAGCTAACACTCTTAGAATCCAGATTTAGTGGAATTGATCTTGCAAACATGTCTAAAATGGGGTTAGACCTATAACAATCTCTTCCTCCAACCCATTCTAATGGAGATATCAACCACCCTATTGATCACTTGAAAGTCATCTCGACGAGCTTACTACAAAGCTTAAGTTTATTTTTAGGAACCACATTCGTTAATTTATTAACATGATTCTTATCGAACAAATTCATCTCCTTTTGCATTTCATTAAGTCAGGATTCTTTTTTTCTAGTGATTGAAATTATCAAAATTCTTCAGGTCCCCTTTAGTAGTCACTAGGAGATATTCTAAACTCAAGTATGAAGTTGAAGGCTTCTTGACTCTAGTTTAACTTCGAATTTGGACAACTTATAATGCTTGAGCAAGTTGGTTACTCTAAATGGACCCCCTTATTTAACATATCAATAACATTCAAGTTCGTATGAATCTTCTTCAACATCAATTGTTGCTCCTCAATCACAAACCTTAACTAATGATATCTGACATTTATATGCTTTGCATTGGAATAACAAATAGTGTTTTTGCTCAAGTCAATAACACTTTTACTATCAAAAAACACTATATAGTTTTCTTGCTTCACATCCAACTCTTAAAGGAATCTTTTCAACCAAAACATCTCCTTACTAGCTTCCATTGCAGCTACATAATCTGTTTAAGTCATAGATAGAGCTATATACTTTTGTAGTTTTGATTGCCATAAAATGACTCCCTCTACAAACTTAAATAGAAAATCTGAAGTAAATTTTCTTCCATTAAGATCTCTAGCCATATCTGTATCTATATAACCTTATAGAATTAACTCCCCATCATAAAAGAAAAAAAATCCATTTTAAAGAACCTCTCAAGTATTTCAAAATTCATTTCACTATTTCCCAGTGAACCTTTCTTAGATCAGAAAAAAATTTGCTCACTTACCTAACGACCTATGCAATATTTGGCCTTGTACACACCATAACATACATCAAAGACCTACTATAGATGAGTATGCAACAAAACACATACCAATATCTCCTTTTTTCTTGAAGGACATGCACGCTTACTCAACTTGAAGTGAGGTGGTAGTGATATGCTAATTGACTTGTCATGCTTCATATTGAACCTTTCTAGCACCTATTTAATATGCCTTTCTTATGCAAACCACAATTTCCTACTCTTCTTATCCCGGGTTATCTCTGTGCCTAAAATTTGCTTGGCAGGTCCTAAATCATTCATATCAAAAGGGGATAAATCGTCCTTTAACTTTTGGATTCTACTAATTTTTTGACCCACAATTAACATACCATTAATAAATAGAAGAAGAATGATAAATTTCTCACCTGTGAACTTCTTGAAATACATAAACACATCGACATATATTTGCTTGTAACCATAATCTGTCATAAACGTGTCGAACTTTATATACCACTGCCTTAGAGTTTGTTTCAACTTATATAAAATTTTCTTCAACTTATATACCAAATTCTCCTTGCCTTCGGCTTTGAAACCTTCTAGCTGCTATATGTATATCTCCTGTTCCAAATCCCATGCAAAAAGATTATTTTAACATTAAGCTGTTTAATTTCAAGATCTAAATAAATAGACAAACTTAAAACTGTTTGAAATCATCGTATAGTAAAACTCATAATTTAGCATTTAAATCTTAATATTAGAAATGCTTATTTTGAAGGGTTTTGAGGGGGTCTAGGGAGAAATTAGACTATGTCCAAATGAAATTATATACAATTAAAACATTATATCTCAACTCATTTGAGTCACTCCATAAATCACTCATTCATCTGAACCAAATTCTTGAATCTCTATTCATCAAACTTCACCAACTTGGCTCTGACACTAATGAAGGGTTTTGAGAAAGCTTGGAGAGAAATTTAATCAGGATCAAATGAGCTCATATACAACTAAGACATTTTATCTCAACCTAAAACTTTAAAATAATAAGTTATAATTCATATCCTTATATATGACTCACTTGATTTTAATATTTCTTTATAATGTGAAATTACTTCAATTATGAATTTTCAAAATACTTTTACTCACCTAATCTACTCCCTTATCTCCTACGTAGGCCACTTTAAATTACTTACACGGTATGTCACTCGATGATAGGAGATGGACTCGACCCAAATAGATTAAGCACACCAATAAAAGAAATTGAGATAAAAAAAGAAATACACAATATTTAATGTGAGAAACCCCTTAACGAATATGGTGAAAAACCACAGGCAAGAATATAAAATTTTCCACTATAGAAAACAAAGATTACAAAAAGGAAGATCTTACAATCCACACTAAGAATTAATAAACAAGGTTATGGGAAAGAGATTTTAGGATGTATAAAACCTTAAGTATATGCCTCCTTATATAGCCTTAATAGAGGCTTCCAATCTCACCTACTTCAGATGTGGGATACTAATCTAACTTTGTATCGTAGAATTGAAGTTTCATCATCATGCTTTACTTTGAAAATCCAATGGTTCTTCATCCCTTAGGTAGCTTCATCCTTTAAGTAGCAAATAAATAAAAAGTGTGATTATCATGCAATTGTTTAATTTCATTCTTCATACCTTCAAACCATTTCTCTTTTTAATCAATATCCATAGCTCTTTAAAGTTTTCAGGTTCTTCCCCATTAATGATAAGTACATACTTATTAGGAGGATAATATGATGTGGACTTTGTCTTTATAGTAGATCTCTTAAGAGAAGTTTTTAGAACCACTATAGCTGTTGTCTCTGTATTTATTGATTCTTAAACAACCATAACATTATGTACTAGAGCATCCAAAGTATTTACACCTTATTGATCATTTTGTAATTAATCATCATTTTTAATGTCATCTTGAATCTCAACATGCTAAATGCCATCTTCTTTTTCATTTGGTGTATCATTTATAGAAATTAGCTCAACATCAACTAAACTCGCATGGCTTTGAGGACCATTTACTCTCAACCTTATTAATATCCTCAATATTTTGGTCCTTAAAGAACACCATGTCATGAATTTGACAAGTTTCTTCTCTAATTGATCATACAACTAATAGCTAAACTCATCTTGACCATAACTAATAAAGATACACTACCTGCTGTTAACATCTAGTTTCAACCTCTCATCTTTAGAAACACAAGTAAATGTTTCGTTTTTAAAGACTCTCAAGTGAAACATCCTTATCAAACCAAAATGTAATTGGGAGATTACCATCTAAAGCTAGGAGACAAATTAATAACATGAGAAACTATGTAAAGTATTTCTTCCTAAAAGGAATTTTATATACTTTGCTTTTGCAAGTAAGCATTTAGCACTCTCCATCAATGTTTTATTCATACTTTTTGACAGACCGTTCAATTAGGGAGTCTTGGGAGGAATGTTTGATGTCTAAGACTATGCTCTCTGTAGTAGTTTTCAAATGGTTTATAATATTCACCACTATTACCATTATGTAGATACATTTCAATTTCTTACATATTTCTTTCAACCAAAGCTTGAAATTCTTTGAATTTCTCATAAACCTAATCTTTGATCTAGAAAGCATAAATATAAAGTTTACTAAAATGGTCATTAATAAAAGTACTTTAAGAGGACCACAAACGTTTAAGATTACAAGATCCAACAAACATAACTTTCTAAAAGGAGGATGACCCTAAAAGGAAACTCTCCTTTGTTTCCATACCAAACATTGAAAATACTTATGTAACCTAGCTTCCTTAATATTATAAAGTAAAATTTTCTTAGCTAAACGATTAATTCCATTCACACTCATGTGAATCAATCTTTTATATCATAATTTTGATGAAGTATCACTCTCAATCATATTCAATAATTCACTAGAACTAGGACTTTGTATACAAGTTAAAGGACTTGTACCTTGAGCCAAAACTAGCGAACCTTTAGTAGGTTTTCACTATCTATCATTGAAGATATTGTAATAACCATCATCATCAAGCTTTCTTATAGAATTTAAATTCAAGGAAATGTCATGTGCATGCTTGACATGTTTAATAATTAACTTTGAACCATTGTTAGCCTTCAAGTAAATTGTTCCCATACTAATCACCCTAATATTGCCATCATTTCCTATCTTAAATAATACAAAATCACTGGTAGTATAAAAAGTGAGTAAATCCTTCTTAGATGTGACATGACAGGGAGGCACTAGTATTTACAACCAAACTAGTCTCATGGCATACTAAATTGATGACATTTTTATCACAAGCAACAATAATATCATTATCAACAAAAGTAGCAATATGGTTCTCATTGTTACCATCCTCCTTTTCTTGTCCCATCTTTTTTAGCTGAAAATTTATTTCTTGATATTCTTAGTTTACCACAGTAATCACAAACAAAGTTCTTATACTTATAACTTTAGTTTCTTTTACTTTTCCCTCTAGTAGGAACATAATTGGTCAAAGAAATAAGAAAAGTTTCCTAAGAATCTAACGAAGCATTAAGCAACCAAAGTTTATATATCTCATGATCAAACTTGATATTCATTCCAAACAATTGTTAAAAATGACTGACCTCCTTATATCTCAAATTCATCAACTACTTAAGTAAGAACAACTTGTTATTTATAGTCTTTGAAGTATAAAGTGTTTCAATCTTATTTCACAAAGTTCTAGCACGTATCTTGTTAATAAAGTGAATAATGTGTATCTTCTACTTGTTGCTTAATATGGCTACAAACATTATAATGTTCTAATTCTCATTCTCATTTAACATAGTCTAAGGCTTCTAAGTAGTTAACACAACAAATGCAATTTTTTCACAAATAAAAGATCTTTTATCTTACCTTTCCAATTATGGTAATTAGTACTATTTAAACACACTATTCTACTAGCATTTGCCTCCATCATTCAAATAGCACTATCATAAATATTAAGCCTCAAGTTCTGTAAGCACAATGTCGGGAAGAAAACACCAAGATCAAACACACAACATAATACTCGGTAAAAATTTTCCATTCTACTTAAATCAATGAGATTATCATGGATTGTATATTTTAATTACTAATACTAAGATAATCATTGACTTGCATATTTTAATTACTAATGCTGGGATAATTTTACTGAAAAAAAATTGAGATAGTCATTGGCCAAATATGTATGATGTTTTAAATTAACTTTAATTAAAAAATTATCTCATAAAATAAAGAATGTTCTAGTCGTACTTTTTCTCGTCAAATATAATATAAACTATAATAATATAAACAATAATAATAATCAAAAAATATAATAAAAAAAGAATATATATAATATAATATAATAATAATAATAAAATTACAAAAAGAATATGTATATAATAATAATAAAAAATATATATATATACGATAAATAGAAAACTTACCCCATTTTTATAATTTTCTTCATATCATAAAATATTGACACAATTTAATACAATTGATTAATTTTATGTTTTTATAAAATCTTCCACAAAGTCAGTACAATAATGTAAAATAGACTTCCAAAAATAATGTAAAATAATTTCGTGACTTATACGATTGATAACCTCATTGACTATATATTTTAATCACTAATACTAAGATAATCATTGACTTGTATATTTTTGTATTCACTTAGAGATATGTTATAAAGACTATTTCTCTGACGGCAAAGAAAATTCTTTAAAAGACGCGTAATGGTGAAATTGACTTATAGAAAGATAAACCTTAATATTTTATTCCTTTTAATGTTTTCACAGATGGAATATTTCCAACTAATTGATCAAAACTTATTTCATTTACCATCTTGAACTTGATCCCTTCTAATTTCTTATAAGTTGGATTAACAATTATATTTTAACGACTTACTAAATACATTACAGATCTGTTTATTGGCAAAAAAATAATTAAACTCTTAAATTTTTTTATCATTTATTTTCTGCTACCTTATAATCTATATTACAAAAACCAAAAGTTGTATGCTTACATGGAGTATCTTATGGAGGGATTACAATCGGTCAGTCCAAGGGCTTGTCTTGTTAATTTTTTCATAATGATTTTTTAAAATTAAAAGTCTAAAATAATATTTTTTTAATTGAGTCCGAACTTGGGTTACTTCAGACTTACCCGAGTTCTAACTCTTCTAAGCAAAACAATGTTGTTTTGCATAGAATAGTTGAGTATTGGGTCCGTTTGGGTTAAAGCTTAACCTATAAGTTAGTCCATTGAAAATACTTAAATCTGAGCTTATGGGTCAGTCTATTGTTATCCCTAATCTTACGTGTATTACTGTTCATGTTAACAAGAATAAAGATAAAATTAACGACAAATTATTTTTACATTAACTTAGAATTTTATATAATCGATTGATATTTTTATATCTTTGACTTGTTTTACGAAGTTGCATAAAAATCTAAATTTAAAACATAATTTGCCTTTAAGTTTATGAATTTTGTCATTGTTCTTACATTAAGTACAAATCAATGCTTTGTCAATCTGCAATGTCCAAAGCGTCACATTATAATATGCTTAGTTTTCTAATTAGATTGAAATAATGCTAAGGTTTGTTATTCATGCAGGAATGGCCGCTTGATACTTCACCACTTGACCCTTTCTTCTGTATCAGACACCACGTTTCCTTCCAATCACAGCGATTTTTCTATGCCAATTTTCTTTGGTACCATCTTCTCTTTCAAGGGAAACTATCAAATGTCCAAGTCAAAATCCAGAAAATCTCTACATGCCTGCTAGAATCTAAATGAGAGAGTTTACTCTAACATCCTTAATAAAGTGCCAAACCCTACCTATTACTCGTTGGATCTGACGAAGCTGCCAAGGTCCGCTCTCACCGGTCTATGCCCTCTTGGCCCATCAACATTCTTACTGGAATTGTCGTGACATGGAAGGAACTTTCGGGCCGCTGCGGGAAATTTATCTACACAAAAACGCTCCACTTGAATTGATAATGAAAACCAAGGACTCAGTCAATCCGTATATCTTATCCCATGAGCAATATAAAGTTGAAGAAACCTTGACATGAAATGCCAAACAAAAGTGACAACCTGGCTGGCTCATACTTGTGTTTTGCTTGAAATCCTAATCAATTCGATTAGACCGCATCTCCTTGGTTTATAGCTTCTATAAATATAGTTTCTCCGAAGTTCACGACTATACTGGGAAGGAAAAGGTTGAAATTTGTTTGATTAGCCCGAACGCTAAGCTGGACCACATCCATCTTCTGTAATACGACATTGAAACTTCTGTGTACTTTGAAAATGTGTTATTGAAAATTTACCATTGAAACTTGAAGTGTGGTTTGCAAGAATGAATATTTAATACTTTATTTCAAACAAATTTAAAGAATAAACGGTTATGATTCAAAGAATGTGTTCTATAGTGAGAATCCAAAGTAGTGGCTCGGCTTCTAACGGCAGCAGCCCCAAACCAGTTGAACTTGCCATTTGTTTCTCATCTAGTTCCATTATCAACAGCAGCAAAGTGAGAGCGTATCATTACTCCACGATTTCTAGTGTCTCTTCATGTAAACGAGCGTTCTTTTTGGTGTGTGGGGGCACAATAGCTTAACTTGACTTGCCGTAACTTCTTTGAAATTTCGCAACAGTGTCAGGACCTCATTTGATTGAAAAACACCCGTTTGGTCAATTCTACTCCCGAGTGCGCTTTCGCACTTGCAAAAAGTGAACAAACGTGATGATTCGAGCTAATCAAAGTTCTAATGGAAGTGCTCACGATGAGGGATATTTGAACTAGTGCCGAAAACTAGGTAATTATGTTTAGTTCAAAGTTTTAATCTTTATTCATTTTAACTTGGAATTTTCATAAATTAATATTTTGAATTGATCTAATAAGTTAAAATTAAATTTAAATTAACTGGAAACTCTTTTAATTTACACATCTTATGTGATTTCAATATTATTAATTTATATAGATTTTACTGTATACAATTTATCATGCAAGGTGATATTTTATTCAACTAAATGCGTGTTAAGAGAGCGATAATAACTCCTTATTCAACAAAAGTTTAAATTTTGATGGATGCATAATATAGGATGCCCTTTTGTTATAACAATTTAAACGTGAGATATACAAATTCCTTTTTGACCATGCTCCTCTTTCGTTAAATTCCTTAGATTGCAAGTTTGTCGGGTGATGTTTATACATAAGTTCTGTCACTTTGTCCTTTCGGTAAAAGGAAGAGGAGATAAATGTAGCCAATTGTCGACTTGTTATGTTGACTAAGTTTATTGCCTTATTCATATTTAGTTATAAGTGTTCTATTTTTTTTTAATTTCCTATAAAGTTGAACAATATTTAATTGTATTTTTTGGTTTTTAAATAACTTATTAGTTAAGTTATGTAATTTGATATGGATAAAGATAATAAAGTAACCCAATAAATTATCTAAGTCAATGAGTAAAGTTTGGGTGAAAAATGGATCTCAATCAGTATGGACCGAACTCATATCGGGTCTATGATGAGGAAGCCCGATATGGAAGCTATATATTAAGGTTAAGTTCTATTACAGTTACTCATACTAATCGTAAACGTAAGGATTCTCTGACTTGATAAGAGAAATTGCGCTTTGAGAAAACTGTAGAAAGGCGTTGAACACATTTATGTGAGGAGTTCTTGTGAAGACGGTGGTAGATTCGAGCTCGTTTTGGCTTCTGAAAGCTCATTTAAAGTTTTGGAACTGAAATCAAGTATTTTCCGCATTTTTTCGTTTCTTGCCATTTGACATTCGATCTAGAATACGTAACTAAGGTATTGTTACGTGTTACACGTAGTATCAGAGTAGTGACATAATTGGGTGGTTAAAAACAAAGATTTTTTGATTTTGTTCTCCATAAGGTTTTCGGAGAATAAACTTATATTGCTAAGTTTTTTCTTGCTTTTTATTGCGTGAAAATAGTATACATGTGTTTAGCCTTGAGAAACGAGGTGAAAACGAGCCTAGGAGCACAAAAAAAATGGTCTGAAACTCGCTGAAAATTGCCATTTTCAGGCAAGGGAGACGAAGACGTCGAGCTCATGTGCCACACACGCCCAACGAGTGAACAGTATCGCTCGCAGGGTTGTACATCGCCAGACACGCGATCGACACGTGAGTGGATAGTGTTGTGCGTGCAATGCACGCGTTAGTCAATAAGAGTGCGTGGGTATGTGTTTGGCGCGTGCAATGCACGCACTGAACACTATTGAGGCGCTTCGCTGATACACGCGTCGCACCTCTCCACTCGCAACTCACATCATTGCTGATGTTAGCGGATGATGTCAGCACTACAGTGTGCTGACGCATTGCTAACATCAGCAACTACAGTATTTTATAACAAACACAAAAGTTTCAAATTTTCTATAAGGGTGCCTCGGAGTGTTTTAGTCAGTTTCTAGGTCCAGGAAATATATAAAGTGAAATTTTCTATTTTTTAGATTTATTAGATTAATAATAAATTAAAGTTTAACTCTAGGAAAAGGAATTAGGGTGTTTTGAATTTGATTTCGAGTAAATTTTCAAACTTTGGACATCACATGAGGGAGATATTTCAAGTTTTCGTGTCTCAGGTCTCATGTTTAGTGTTCGGGATCGCATGATAGTTACTCGGAAAAGGAATTAAGACATTCTGAAACCAGTTTTGAGTGAATTTTCTTGCAACGAACTTGTCATAAGGGAAATACATACGGTTCTCATGTCTCGGGTGATCGGTTCAGTGTCCAATGATGCACGATAGTCACTCTACTAAGATTTTTCCTTTGTGAAAGTCTCAAATAAAGTTTTCAAAGAACGTCTTCAGCATGAGTGTGTGACAATAAGAATATGCATTCGGATTTTTACATTTATTGATGTTACATTGTCACATACCATATGCCCATAAAGAATGTAAGGATAACATAAAGATGTATCCCTTGTGTTTATGGACTTTTTGAGTTTTGATGAGGATGTAGTCACCAAAGTGACCTTTCAAGTCAGTATTTGAATTGTTCTGCTTACATGTTAGGGGATATCTCTGATTTTATGTTTGGTTATTTTGCCCAAAGGTGTTGGCCTTATATAACATTTTGAGATGTGCATAAAGGGATTAGATGGAAGAAAGTTGTTGCTCAAGTGATTTATTCGCCCAAAGGTGGTAGTAAGAGTTGATAGTTTGTACTCTGATCGCTTTTATGTAGAGGTCTAATTGCAAATATTATGTATTCGCCCAAAGGTGTTTTATAATATGTGTGATCGGATTTTCAGTCAAGATACTATTCAATGGCTTTGAGTATCTCTCTTATCCTACATTTGTGCTAATTAAAACATTGTTATTTTGTAGTCACCTTTTTGGTCAACAAAATTAGTGTCACCATTAAAACCTCGGTTTTAATACAAAGAAGTGAACAGAGGATGTATTGAATGCTATAGAGATAGTTAAGGTTGATATAGACATATAGATAGATAGGCCATCTCCACCTACATCCATGAGCTCGAGAATTCATAAAGTAGCCTATGAAGCTTAAGATCGGTCTAACAGATTATGTCTGATGACCATTAGGAGATTCATACTTGACCATATGCTAAGTGGACTTTCAGACACAGACATAGCGAAGGAGTTTCTTGGTAATGTCTTCCACAGTTACACGGTCTCACTAAATGTTGAGACAAGTGCCTTAATGAAATAATTATTCTCTATAAGGTACACAGGAGAAGGAGGAGTAATGGAGTACATATCAAGAATGATTCATCTTCATAGTAGACCGAATACGATAAACATTCCTTTTCCTGACTTCTTTATTTTTCACCAGACTCTGAATACACTCCCTCCAGAGTTTAGTAATCTGGTGATGACATATTACTCGTTAGATGAGGAATGAGACTTTAACACTTTGATAGCCCATTGCGTTACTGAGGATGAGAAACTCAAGTTTGCTACTCTTACAACCCTTGAAGTAATTAAAAGGAAGACAAAGATGAAGCCCATTAAGTTCAAAGGTAGAAAGTTCAAATCTTCTCCACATGTTGATTTTGGTGTTGATAAAAGTCCGCATGACATAAAGAAGCCAGCAGTATAAGGCCTACAAGGAAAGATTGTAACCATCAAGTAACTCCTTAGCTTATTAATTTACGAATCTAATTTGCTATATTCGCATTAAGTATTCGGTGGCTATATAGTTGAGGATCTGATTAAGGTGCTTCCACGATGCAGGGGTTCATATCCAGGATAAAGTCAAATAAAAGGAAGGAGAAACTGATGCTTCACAACAATGAAGAAGTAGTAGTGACATCTATGAGGAATGTATGTACTGAACCTTGTTGTAAGGTTCATTTGGGTTTTACACGACACATTTTATATGTGATCATTTGATCGATGTTGGACAAACAGGGTTAATGTTTTGTATTTAATGCTTATGTTATACAGTTTTTGTTTAATGCAAAACATAATGGTACAACTTTCTTGTCATATGTTTTGTATAGAATGTATCTTACTTTAAATTAGATATATGCTTCTTTGTATCTTGCTATACAAGTTATGAAATGAAGAACCCTGATGAATGAGAAGTCATACATGGTGTGACATAAAAGTCTAAGCCACATTTCCAAAGCTAGGGTTGAGAGATTGATCAAGGAAAGCATTTCTTAATTCTAGATTATGATGATATGGGAACATGTGCTGACTATTGCAAAGGTAAGTTGACTAATATAGATACTGAGGTCAACTTATGCTTTTGACTTATTGAGTCTGATACATAAAGATATCGGTAGACCTTATACAGTTACATTCTGCAATTCTAAATTTATTCTGACATTTGTTGATGATTATTCTCATTACAGTTATGAGTTCTTGCTTAAAGAATGAAGGTTGAGAACTAATTGGAAAGTCATATTTGACAGTGAAGGAGAATATCATAACAAGCATGGTATTTCAGGACTTTAAAAGGACCGTTTGCCAGCTATTTGAAATGAGTTAAAATAGTGACTTAAAAGGTTCTGAGCAATATGGTGTGTTATCGAATGGCATAACCGCATCCTACAAGACTTGAACAAGTCAATGTAGAATAGGGCTACTCGACCTGATTATCTAGAAGTTTAGAAACCCAGCCTTACACACATTCGTGTATTGGGCTGCCCTACTGAGGTAGTATAATCCTTATAAAGAAAGATTGCATGCTCGTTCTGCTCACTGCTATTTAGTAAGGTATCTCGACCATTTTAAGGCTACAGTTTATACTGTATAGAAGGTGGGACTAAAATAGTGGAATCACAAACAACTAAGTTTATGAAATACAATGTCTATAATGATGATGGGCTTTTTGACCCTTTGGATGATAACAGGGAAGATACTACAGTTATCATTTACCTGCTACTTATATAGTTAGATCCGGTGGATCTAGGTCTCTGTACTGTGCCTGTATAGGAACAAGAATTCATGCCTATACACATAGTAGTTCCTGAAGGTATAAGATCTAATGCAGTTAGGTAAATCCATTAGAGTGAGATGACCTATTATCCCATCTGATTACATAGTCTATCAGGTGTACAAGACTATGATATTAGACATGTTTTGAATCTAGTTAGTTTTACAAAAGCTGTTTCTGGACCCAATGAGGATGTGTGGTAGGATGCAATGAATGACAAGATGCAATCCATAAAACATAGAAAAGTTTGGGAGCTAGTTGATTTATAACAGAATTGCAAACTTGTCAGTTGTAAATGAATATTAGACCTAAAGGATTTCAGGATAAAGTTCAGCAGTTTATAGGCATGCTCAGTTGCTTAATGGTTCACTCAGAGAGAAAGGTTGACTTTACGTTACCTTTTCTCTCGTATCCTTATAAGATACATTTTGAGTGATTAAGGCAATTGTAGCTTATGATATATAGAGTTACATCAGATGGCTGTCAAAACTGCTTTCCTGAGTAAAGACTTTTATGAGGAGGTCTATATGGTACAACCTGAAGGATTTTAGGATCCAAATGGAACTAACATGGTTTGCGTGTTATGTAAATCAATATATGGTTTACATCAAACCTTCTGAAAGTGATACCTTACAGTTGATGAGGTTATGACCTCTTTCGGCTTCATGGAAAATAAAGTTAAAAGATGCTTGTACTATGAGGTCAGGAGGAATAAAATTATCTTCATATCACTGCATATGGATGATATATTGCTCACGTCAAATTACTTGACCATGTTGTATAAGGTTAAGCAACTTTTAGTCAAGAACTTTGACATGAAGGACCTTAGCGCATCATCTTTTGTCCTAACTATTTAGATTCATTGAGACATATCTCAACACTCATCAGGCCTCTCATAGAGTGCATACATTGAGTACGTGTGACAAAGGTTTAATACGATTAATAGTAAACCTATTGTAGCACCTATCTCTCATAGTAAGAGACAATCTTTGGCACAATATCCAAAGAATAAAGTAAAGGGAGAGGTTATGAGGAATGTTTTGTATACTAGTACAGTTGATAGCCTGATGTATGCTTGGTTATGTACTAGGCAAGACATTGCATTTATTGCTTGACTGTTTAGTTAATCTTTGGTTAATCCAGTTATAGACCATTAGAATGCAGTCTAGCGAGTGTTGATATACTTAAAGGAACTAAGGATTATAGTTTGACATATAACATAATCAACAAACTAAACCTCATAGGAAATTCAGATTCAAATTTAGTTGTGTCCGGATGATTGAAAGTTCAATTAAGGTTATATGTTTTAAGTTGATAGATGGTACAATATCATGGATGAGTGTCAAGTGGACATGGATGACTTCCTCGATCATGCATGCAGAGTGCATGCTATGAGGTTGCTTCATAAACGGTTTAGCTCAGAAACTTGATTTCTAAGTTGTTTGTGGTTGATTCAGTGGCTAGACCCATTTGGTTGTATTGTGGTAATTTTCTTGTTGTGTTGTTTAATAAGAACAAAGAATATCACAGAATCTTAGCATTTAAACGTCAATTATTTGGCCATAAAGGTGTTGATACAAAAGGTGAAATTAAAGTTTGGAGCATTTAAGGACTGAAGAAATGATAGTCGATCCTTTAACTAAAGGACTTCACCCACTTGTGTTTATGACACAAGTATATGGTATGGGTGTTTTGACGTCCTTAGACACTGTTAGTTAGGGGATCGTTATGTTTACTCCATGTACATTTATACATTTGATGTATTATGACGATATGATGGTTCATCAATAAATATGATCATCGTATATCTTCGATAATATGTGTTATCGTATATTGTCATAATACATATAAAAGTCTTAAGATTTGTGTCTATCTTAAGTATTTAAAGGTCATTAGGCATATATACAAATTGACCTTAAACCTATGTCATTTAGACGTATACAGTTTTATACAAATATCCATGAAGTTTAACATGACATAGGGGATATAAGTTTTTAATCCCATAAAGGTTCTCTAATGCAGTTTAGCATTTAGTTGGAAAACATAAAAGGTTTTCTCTAATGCAGTTTAGCATTTGGTGAGAGAAAACATGATTTCTCTAATGCAGTTTAACATATGCGACTTAGCATAAAGTTGGAGAAATCGAGATCTACAAACGAAAATGATATAATTTAGATCATAAAGGTATTATCCTAGTTTGTCACACTCCATTTTCTCATTCATGTTAGTGAGGTATTCGGTATATGTGATTTTATTGGATCTCTGTCGCATATGGCACATGCATTTGATGCTTTTTGGTATTGAAAGCCTTGTAAGATAGAATGACGGACTTTCGTTATCTTTAGATCAAATATTTTGTTTTTAAAACTTAGTCAACTAATACAATAGCATGACTTAACCGAGTTTTTAAACTAGAGTTAACACTGCAATTAAGTATTGTCTAAGGGGGAGACGGTTAGACATTTTTTGTAATTTCCCATAAAGTTGGACAATATTTAATTGCAATTTTTGGTTTTTAAATAACTTATCAGTTAAGTTACATAATTTGATTCGGATAAAGATAATAAAGTGACACAATAAATGATTTAAATCAATAGGTTGTAATCCGGGTAGAAAATGAATCCCAATCAGTGTAGACCGGACTCATATCAGGCATATGATGGGGAAGTCCGATATGGAAGCTATATATAAAGGTTAAGGTCTCCTACAGTTGCTCATACCAATCGTAAGAATAAGGATTCTCTGATTCATTAAGAGAGCTTGCGTTTTGAAAAAACTGTAAAAAGATGTTGATCACGTTTCAGTGAGGAGCTCCCGTAAAGACGACGGTAGATTCATGCTCGTTTTGGCTTCAGAAAGCTTATTTGAAGTTGTGAAATCAAAATTAGGTATTTTCCATATTTCTTTGTTTCTTGCCCTTTCACGTTCGATTTGGGATACGTAACCAAGATATTGTTACGTGTTACAATAAGAATACCAAGATTGTACGTTGAAGAAGTTGCAGCAGAAACCTCCAAAGCTTGGAAAACAGTATCACTTGAAAGACCATCTTAATGGTATAAATCCATTGACTAGTGAAAAATATGATGTCGAGTCCGGATCTTCAATTTTATACGCCTCAACCTCTTAAGCTTAAATAAGAAATAATTCTTCCAAAGTACCGAATACCAAGCTATACTGTTAGCTGTTACAGTCTATATACGTTTTATTTTCTTTAATTCATAGGAAATGTATAGTTTTCAGTAGATTTCAAAGAATAATTCCTTAAATCCTCATTTGAACTATAAGATACAAGGGTATAAATCTTCCTTTAGAACTAGTGTGTACGAGTTGTTTGACAATTTACATGTATCCATATATACAAGTAGTTGAAGTTTGAACGAATCAACCACACTAATTAAATACTCAAAAGCTTTGATTTAACTCCAAATACCTGTCCTTTTTGTCCTAGAAGCACAGAAGTTCCTTTGATTCCTACTAACCAAAATTCAAACTTCTTGAAATAATATATTTGTCATTCTCGTTAGCAAGGGATAATTTAGAGAAAGGTAGTGCTAAAAAAGACAATTTAAGGTGGATTCCTCATATTATTATTCATTAAATTTATTTAAAGCTTAATCATACAATTATTTTTTAGAAGACTAAACATAAAAAAACGTAATTTATTTGGTTGGATAATTTCATTGGAAGGAATGTAAGCGACTCTCCAATGTGAATAACCAACATTTTGGACGTGCTACGAAGCATTTATTCTTAATAAGATGTGGTTAGTAATGTTTGAATTGGTCAATAGGAATTTTATATCATGCTGCTTTTGACTCTTGTTTATGTTTTCTTGTGTTCGTATTCCTCTGTACTAAAAAAATGATATAAACTAAGATGTGGAGTTTTGACAATTAAAGAATGTGAAATTATTCACGAGAGAATACAAATTAACATTAAACAGTTCAATTTGAATCTATGTATACTGTATGATCACTGCTAAATTTTCATAGCGCATTCAGTGAATATATAAAATAGCAAAATAGTTGAATTTCATAATTATTCTTAAACCAATAAACTATGGTGCTTTGTTTTTAAATCTAACTAAATTTCTTAAATCTTGAAAATCATGTAAGAATTTGCATAGATATAGGTTGACTTGGAAAGGTTACGAATCAACAAGTCCAATCCTAATATTTTGATTTCGAATGACAATAAGTCTTGGACCTATATATATATATATATATTATATCTTTTAATACACAACTTATTAATGTTTCGATAAAATCCTTTAGTTGTTCTATTTAAGAATTCTTGTTAGGACAGTCATACATTGTATTTTGATATAAGATTCAGTTCTTCCATGTCCAATTAAATATATGAAAAAGCAATAAGATTTATATAAAATTTAATGTAATAGATCGAAGTCCATAGAATTTAACGTGAAAAGAAATTTGATTCATCTTATAAATCGGAGGAGATTCTACTATTCGCTATAATTGAATTTGTCGACTTGAACCTGAACTGTCAAATATTATCTCAATTGACTTCACCCTCATTTTCATACATCTTTCTTTCCCCTCCTTTTTGTCAAAATGACTGGCTGGGAAAAGACTAACCCGCCATTAACCCCAGTTACTGTGTCTTTCATTCTAGTTTATGGCTTTATGCACATGAAGGGACTTTTTTTTTCTCCTTTTCGGGGGAATTCTTTATGAAATTCATAAAACTTATATACATAGGAATTTAAATATATAATTGCCACATGGAATTCATCCTTACCAGCTGGGCCCTTGTTTTTTTATTTCAACATGATGATTTTCTCTTGAATATTGGCTAATTTTTTTCCACGTAACATACATCTTATTATGTGTTTCAGATCGTATATGAAAGAGTTAAAAATAAAAGAAATGAATACCTGATTTTGATTTTATCTTAACTTCTGAAGCAGTTTTCGTAGCTAAAACGAGTTTCAATCTTCCGAGACCTTCATAGGAATCATTCACCGACACATGATTAACGTTTTTCTACAGTTTTCTCCATATATAAACGCTCTTAACGAATCAGAGAATTCGTATACTTATGAATGATATGAGCAACTGCAGGAGATCTTAACCTTTATATATAGTTTCTATATCGAGCTTCTCCATCACATGCCTGATGTGAGTCTGATTTACACTAATTAGGATTTATTTTTTTTCCAGAACTTTGACCCATTGATTTATATTATTTATTGGATCCACTTTATTATCTTTATCTGAATTAAATTACGTAACTTAATCGATAAATTATTAAAAAACTGAGAAATACAATTAATAATTGTCAAACTTTACAGGACTAAATAAAAAGTTAACAATATTTTAGATCCTTGAATAATTAGCCATTAATTGAGAAAAACCAATTAGATGGTGAATAATTATTTTTAATAAAATTAGAAGAAATCTTAGAATTTTATAGTTTATTATCATACCAAATAGGAGTGACTAACTACTGGACCTTTAAATATAAGAAGATTTTGATGTTAACCTGAATTAGTGAAACTAGGGACCACGAAGTAGTCCGTCCTGTGGGGTTCAACTACTCGTTCAGAGTAGAAGCTGAAGGTTTCTCGGAAGAGATATGAATCTTATAGAAAGATGTTTTTAACATTGCAATTATTTTAGCTCACCGTCAATTTATTCATACCACTATTCAGTATGAATCCTACTCATTTGATTTTACCGCTGTTTATGTCAGCCTATAAGTCTCGCCTCAAAACTATCTCTGGTCGGCGTTAGATTAGGTAGGTAAATCCACCCATAGACCCTGGCTCGTAGGCGGAGTTTTTAATGCAAAACTAGAGATAGCATATAAAAGAGGAGGGGCCAAGGCAACGTGGGTAGTGAGCAAACATTTTCAAGACTGGATGCCCAGGAGTAGCCTCTATGACCTAGGATACGTAGGCTCCAAGTTTACGTGGTGCCGAGGGGTAGTTCAAGCTAGGGTGGATCGAGTTTTTGACTCGACAGAGTGGCTTCATACTTTCCTGTAAACGGTAAATCACCATTTACCCTTTCTAGGGTCCGACAATAGACCTATGTGGATTATCTTCCATCATCCAACACCAGACATATAAGCCCCCTAATTTTTAGATTCCAAAATGCTTGCCTAACTCATCTTGGGTTTGATGAGGTAGTAGCAGAGCACTGGAGTCCAGACGAGGCGACTTTGAGTAAATCTCTAGCCCAATTATCCCAGCACCTCACGAGCTGGGATCATACAGATTTTGGGAACATTTTTCATCGAAAAAAAGATTGTTAGCAAGGTTACAGGGCATCTAGAGAGCCATGACCGGGGACAACTTGGATTACCTTTTAGCCTTGGACGAACAGTTAAGTGGGGAATTGATCCAGGTTCTAAGTGAGGAGGAAATCTATTGGCACCAAAAAGCAAGATGTGAATGGATTTCGAAAGGTGATAGAAATACTAGATACTATCACACTCTCACCCTTTCCAAAAGAAATAAAATGAAGATAGCGAGTCTCACTGACTCCTAGGGGGAAATAGTCTCTGATCAAGGCTAGCTAAGCAACTTAGCTAGAGATTTCTTTGTCCAGCTATATACACAAGAGGAGGGACCTCTACACCGGCTCCCGCTTTCAGGAGATTTTCCTTCTCTTTCAGCAGACAGTCTCTGGGAATTAGCCCAGCCAATACACCACACTAACATTAAAAATGTGGTTTTTGGCATAAATCCGAATAAGGCCCCGGGGTAGATGAGTTCAATGCTTTATTTTTTCAAAAGCAATGGGAGCGGGTTGGCCTCAAAGTCGTAGAGTACATACAGGAAGTTTTCATGATGGAACGCTGGGAAGAGGAGTTAAATCACATCATCCTAGTCTTAATCCCAAAAACCCCCTCCCCGACTAGTATCGCCCAATTTCGACCGATTAGTCTCTGCAACGTGATTTCAAGATAATCTCCAAAGTTATTGTTAATCGGTTGAAAACTCACCTGGATCTTCTAGTAAAAGAGAATCAATGTAGTTTTATTCTAGGCCGCCAAATAACTGATAATATCATCATTGCCCAGGAAGTCATTCACTCGATGCGGAAAAAGCAAGGGAAGAAGGGGTATTTTGCAATCAAAGTAGACCTGGAGGACATAGGGTTACCGGAACATCTAATACGGGTCATTATGCAGTGTGTGACGACAGTGGCTATGTAGGTAGCCTGGCAGGGTACAGTTTCAGATCCTTTTAGGCCATCTCGAGGTATTAGACAGAGCGATCTGATCTCTCCTTATCTTTTTATCTTATGCATAGAACAACTAGGTCAGCTTATTTCGAGAAAAGTGGGACAAGGTCAATGGACACCGCTAACATTGAGCCCTAGAGGGTCCCCTATCTCCTACCTTTTCTTTGCCGATGACTTGGTTCTTTTCACTGAAGCTACAGAGTCCCAGACGCAAGTAATCGTAAGGACTCTGGAGGAGTTTTGTAAGGTTTCTGGACAGAAAGTTAACATGGATAAAACTAGGATTTTCTTTTCCAAGAACATATCTCACGGAACTGTAAACCGAATCCGTCAAACCGTGGGCATCAAAAGCACGAATAATTTGGGTAAATATCTAGGAGTAACATTGATACATGAGTGAACCACGCGACACACCTATCAACATATTCTAGATAATGTCCAAAAGAAACTAACAGGGTGGCGTTCGAGGCAGTTGTCGCTAGCGGGACGAGTCACCTTAACCCAGTCCGTGATATCGACCCTACCTATCTATGCAATGCAAACTGTGAGACTGCCGTGACAACTCTGTGATGATTTGGAGAAAATCATGTGCAATTTTATCTGAGGCTCCACGGGATAGCAGAGGAAAATACACCTAGTGAATTGGGAGGCAGTTTGTTAGCCCAAAAAGATGGGAGGCTTAGGCATTAAGTGTATAAGGTCTTTGAACGATGCTTTACTAACAAAGTTGGGTTGGGCTTTGATTACCCAACCTTCAGCCTTATGGGTCAGGATAGTTAGGGAAAAATACTGTATGGAACCACACCATGTCCCTCATACACTAGATAGGAGTGGAGCTTCGTACTTTTGGAAAGAAATTTTCGTGACTTGGCAATTTGTGCGCCAAGGTTTGAAATGGAGGCTAGGCAATGGTAGGCGCATTTCCTTTTGGCTGGATAATTGGGCAAAGGATTGGGGCCCTCTCATCTTCGTGGTGACATCTCCAATACCCGATAACATGCTCTATGCTAAAGTAGCGTATTTGATAAATGAAGCTGGCATGACTGTGGAATTTATTCCAACAGTACCTCCCTTCCTCAGTATGTTTAGATATCGCAAAAATAACTCCTAATGTAGACGGAGCAGTGGAGGATACCATGAGGTGGGGTCAAACTGAGAATGGAAGATTCACAATAGCGTCAGCCTACGACCTAATCGAGAGGAGCACCTCGGATGTTAATGCTAGCCTTTGGGATCTAATTTGGAAATGAGCAGGGCCCTAGCGGGTCAGGGCTTTCCTCTAGTTGTTGAGCAAAAAAAAGCTCCTAACCAACCAACAAAGAGTGACACGTCATATTGCCACGCATAGCAGCTGTCACATATGTGGACAGGACGAGTCCACACTACATGTCATCTATGACTGTCCGAGAGTACAAACTTTCTGGCGAAATTTTCCCTCGAGGCTGGTCGATACGACCTTCTTTCAACAAGATGTGGAAGTCTGGGTGAAATCAAACCTTATGAAACACACCCAGGTGATGCAAGGGAATGGACTACCATTTTTGGAGTTGCCTGCTAGATGCTATGGTATTGGCGTAACAAAAGTCTTTTTAAAGCTGACTTTGTTTGGCCGGAAGAAGGTAAGAGAGCAGTTATGGAATATGTGGAGTGGATAGTAAGGGCAAGGGCAGTGGAAAACTATGTTTCCCACACAAGGTCTATCAGTGGGCAGTTTAGTTGGATGGAACAAACCGCGGGAAGACTGAGTCAAACTAAACACGGATGGAGCGGTTAAACAAAGGTCGTCCATCACTACCGTCGGTGGTTTAATTCGAGACTGGTACGGTCAGTGGTGTGGGGGATTTATACAGCACATTGAACGAGGATCGCAGTTGGCTGCCGAACTCTGGGAAATCTACTCGAGTTTAATCCTGGCTTGGTCGCTAGGGTACCGCCGAGTCATTATAGAAGTGGATTCCCTAGAAGTCATTAATATCCTATCCTCTTTCAGTACAGACTTTTCTGGGAATATTTTTTTGCTGCCAGGTACCCGTGGGCTCATCCGACGAGATTGAGAGGTGCAAGTGTAACATGTGTATCGAGAAGGGAACCAGTGCGCAAATAACCTGACCGCACTCACAGTCCGAGCCAGTCCAGGCCTACATTACCTTCAGGAGCCACCGATGTCAATAGTGGAGCTCATCCAAAGGGACAAACAAGGAGCTTTGTACCGTAAAGCATTGCGCTAGTTAGACTTTTTCGAATTTTGATTTTCCCTCTATAAAAAAAAAAAAAAGAAATTGACCTCATCCTATTGGTAAGGCACAATTATTAACCAAAAAATATATGACCTCATCGTATTGGTAAGGCACAATTATTAACCAAAAAATATATGGAAAGCTCGATCAAAACAATGTTCATTGATGGTTTTGGTATCCGGAAGCAAAATGGAGGTTGATTACTCAACCAGGAACATTCTGGAAGTGATGGGATAAAAAGACAAGAAAATTGCCAAGTTATCAAAAATTAGCACACAGTTAACTTTTGTAATCGATTTAGTCGGCATCTTAACCACAACTAGGGGAACAGCAACTGGATTAGTCATTTGCATAAAAAATTGAAATCAAAGTTGGCAAAATTTTGACACCTACAAACTTGAAATCAAATCTAGACCAAAAAAACCAAATTCTTTCTAACAAGTTGACTAAAAGCAAGACATTAAATGCATGATTTAGTGTCAAGTTGAAAACTGCTTTTCTACAAAAGGGTATAGTAGGAAAGAAGAAATCGATACAAAGATCAACGAGAATGTCGAGAAGACGAAAAGCTTATTGGAAGAAGACGGTAGGTGTAGAAAATGGAGAGGAGAGCAAAAGTGTTTCATCTTCTTCTTCCTCTGCCTTTTATCCTTGGAAAAATGTGAAGCCAATGTTCCACGCGTTCATATGTAAAGATGGGGGAGAACCGTATTCTTCCCAGCTCACAGAAAAGATCAGAACACGGGCCCCACAGAACAGTAACCCGGTTGAATATTCTCCTGTATTGAATTTTTGATAAAGAAATTGCTAACCTTTGAAAGAGGCTAAGTGGGGTGGTGTCATATTTGCTTTGTCTAATGGTAGGCGGTAGTGTTCGTTTCTCAAAATTTCTAGAACCCCACGTCGCTTTCTGTGCACTGTACACTCTCTTTTATTATAAGTGTCTCGCACACGAAAGCAGGATGAAGAGAAATACCTCCCCTTTAAAATTATGGTCTCTTTGTCTTGTGTGTTCTATTGGCAACAACCATCAAACACTTCTTTTTGAACATCCATGGAAGTAGATAATCAGATGCTCTGTGACTATAATCGTGTCAGTTCAAAGTGTTTCCTTTCCGGGTTCTACTGCTGGGGCTGGGAATTCCTCACCGCTCTCTTGCTCTTTAGTTGCGCCGTCTAATCCTTTTCATTCATTTTCTTTGTTTCTCCTTTTTTATTTTGGTCTCTACCTTGTATCTTTTGGTGTTAGGTTTGCGTTTCTTTTTTTTGTTTTGGTTGGTTTTGGCCCCTTTTCTGGTGAAGGGTAGATCGGGAAAGATGGCCCAACGATCTGTTCCGGCGCCGTTTCTGGCGAAAACTTACCAGTTGGTGGATGATCCGATCACTGACGATGTGATATCCTGGAACGAAACTGGAACCACTTTTGTTGTTTGGAAAACTGCTGATTTTGCCAAGGATTTACTTCCTAACTATTTCAAGCACAACAACTTCTCTAGCTTTGTTCGCCAGCTCAACACCTATGTAAGTCCCACCGCCTCGCCTCGCCTCTCTATATTACAACGTTTATGTCATGTTCTTTTCTATCTTGTCTTGGTTCAAATTTGGACTGCAGTTTGTGTTCTTAGTTTGGTAATTACACAACTGGGTCATGAAATCCTTGCTTTCTTGGAATTGGAACAGACTGTTTAGACATTAGAATCTTTGGTGGGTGAGATGGTAGTTCAGGACTCGATTATCTGAAGACTCTTTGGTCTATTATGGTTAGATGGTAACTAGCATACATGACTTTGTTATTGGTACGATTGTAAGGTCGAATCTAGGCACGTTTAAACCGAGCAACCAGCAGTAGGTGAGGGGCATCGGTGTCTTGGAATCGGATTTAGGTAATCATGTATTATTAGGACGGAAAATTGTATGTAGTGATACAACAAGCGACGAGATCATTGGTAGGAAATCAAGTCCTATCTAATAACATATAGCAGAGCAACTGAGAAAATTTTAACTATTTCATTCGATGATTAATATTATAAAAGATTTAAAATAAAAAGTTTTAAATAGTAAACAATATATTTTAAATAATTTTAATTTTTATATAATCAACTCCATAAGTAATCGTAACCTAGATAAGGCATCACCTTTTGATACACATTATGCATCCAAGTCAAACAAAAAGATGATAGGACTCACTTCTTGTGGCTAACTAAATCTTATTGCTGTAATATAGTCAACTGCATAGTTGTTTATGAGTAGATGTTGATGTCCTTATCCTTGTTATTATAAGGAAGTATTCGTGTATGAAACCTAAAGGGGGGATTTAGAGTATGATCAATGGGCTATATGTTTGTTGGGCTTCACTACGCAAGTCCAACAAGATGTAGTTCGATAAGATTGGAAAATCTCCCACTTAGCCTGTTAGAGTAGGCTAGACTAGGAAATTGATGTATGTGGAAATTTCCAATTGCGTGGAGAAACAGAAGTCCACTTTCGTGTCCCAAACTAGATCGCCCATTTATGACCAAACCAAACCCCGGAACAATTGGTATCATGAACCTTTTTGTCTTATTCTAATTTATGTATAAATTCTTATTTTTTAAAATAGGAAAACATGCTTTTTTTAGTTGAATGTTATTTTTTATCCAGTGTTTTAGTTATTAATTCAGTTTTAATTTTATTAATCGTTAATTCACTTTCCAATTATTAATTTAATTTTTTAATTTATAAATAACTTTACTATAAATTAATCAAGTATATATTTTTTAAGAATTTGTATTTTATTTATATAATTAAATTATTTAATATGTAATTTAATTTTAAATATTAATTTAATTAAGAAAGTTTATATTATAATGATTTTATCATAAATTACTTTGTTTTAATTTAAGTTGAAATATCAAATTCAAATAACGTTACTTTTTGAATCGACAGGGCTTTAGAAAGATCGTGCCCGACAAGTGGGAGTTTGCCAACGAGAATTTCCGTCGTGGACAAAAGGAGCTTCTGTCCGAAATCCGTCGCAGGAAGGCGGCCATGCGGACCGAGGGAAATGGTGCCAGTAAGCATGTAGGCGGTTCGTCGCATTCAAATTCCGGCGAGGACATGGCATCGACTTCAACTTCTTCACCTGATTCCAAGAACCCCGGATCGGTGGAGACCGTGGCTACTATGACCCAACTGGCGGGTTTGTCCGGCGAGAACGAGAAGCTGAAGAAAGACAACGAAGTGCTGAGCTCGGAGCTGGCGCAAGCCAAGAAGCAGTGTGATGAGTTGATAACGTTCTTGACCAAGTACGTGAATGTGGGGCCCGATCAGATCGATCGCATCATGAGGCAAGGAAGCTGCTCTGGGTCCACCCATGATGGCGGCGACGAGGATAACGATGACGATGACGATGACGATGACGAAAACGACGAGGGAGAGAGTCTGAAACTGTTCGGTGTTCTTTTGAAATGCGACGTGAACAAGAAAAAGAGAGGTCGTGATGAGAAAATGAGGTTGGCTGGGCCTGGACCACAAGCAAAGGAAATCAAGATTTGCCATTGAAGATTTGACGGTGGTGGGTGCGGGGGCTCTTTGTCTAGGAAGCAAAAGTGCTCTCTCAATGTTACGACTAGCATTTCCTTTTATTTCAATAATGTTTGTACGGGGAGAGCTAAAGAGCTTGGAGAACAAAGGCAAATGGGTCTCTTGAGTCTTGTCCATCGTACTATAAGATAGTTAGACCATACATGTGTAAAGCTTGTGTGAGACCATTCATAACTCTTAAGAAGGATTAATATTGTTTAGAGATGTTCAAATCAGCTTTTATTTATGTTGTTGTCGAGACATTTTCTTATTTAAAGTTAAAGAATAAATGTACATGGTGCAAAGAATCTTCAACATTTCTTCTTTATCCTAAAAATTACGGTAAGAAACGTGCACGGTTCACATGAAAGAGACGGTAGAGAGACAGAGGCACTGTGTTTAAGTTGAAACGGAGCGTTATGACGTGTAACTTTGCTAGTCATAAAATATAACCGGTGGAGGCTTCATGGGCACAGAACTCATGGCTGTCAGATTCTGTAGCATTTTACCCTCTACATCACTCTCCTTCCCTTCCCACTTTACGTCCCCTGTAACTTCAACTACGGTAAGATCCTTAAAACCCCATATCAGAGCCACTTCTTCCCCGGCCATGGGGATGCACGGCAGTGGACGTGACAAGTTTTTGGAGTACCCATTTGTGTCGGCTCCGCACAGGGACATGATGATTGATCTTATTTCTATGGTGGAAGATAGACTTGGCTCCCAGCTTCTTCCTTGTAGTCTCCCAATTGATGCACAGTACTGTCAGAATGAAAATGGGACCGCCCAAGCTTCTCTTCACAGTAGATCGGGTCACGGGTCCTCCCTTGTAATTTCTCGTCTCTTTCTCTGAAATTCTCTTGCTAAAGCTTGGAACTTTGATCGGTTCCTGTTCAGAAAACATACAATTGGTTTTTAGTTTATTTAGTTTCTTTCAATTGTTGAGTGGCACTTTGAAAGCGTCTGCTTTGCTTGATCGAAGCAGGACAGATACGTACTGGTGGTAGAGTTACTGTTTGATATCTGAGTCTTATGGGTTTGGACAGTCTTCTTTTTCAACCTTGCTAGTAAGTACATTGATTGTTTGTAGTGGTAGCTAATTGTGCTTCTTGCTATGATGATCTTGTAGGCAAAGTAAAAATTGCGCTAATTTAGAAAACAATTGCAATCACCAAGTAAAGTGGAACTATTGTAATATTGCGTCTTCTGCAAAATGTCCTTTTCAGTTCCACAAGTTGTTGTGCATGTTGGGTTGGTTAATTGATGCAGGAGATCGGTAGGTTACTTTTGTGCTGGCCGATCCCAGTTCTATAATTGTATTATATGTAGGCTCTAACTGTGATTCAGCTTTTTTTTTTTTAATTGTAAATCATGATGACAGAGTTGTTTTCTAATATATTAACATCATAGTGGTTGGTTGGTTGGTTGGTTGGTTGTGGAAACTTAAATCTAGCGGTTCCAAGCTATGTCCAGCAAGAAAGAATTTGAAGTTAGCAAGCTATCATTCCCTCGGGGCTTCTTGTCGCACAGTGGCACGCATTGTTTTGTATTTTTTTAGGAACAGTTTTGGGCACAATTGGAATGAACAAACAGTACAAGTTTGTCTTACCGTGACCTTAAAAGAATTACATGGTTGGTCTGATTGCTAAACATGCTCTGTGCTAGAAAACTATGTTTTAATTTATAGGGTGTGGGATAGGGTTTGTAAGTTCTATTACTTTATTATTTCCTCCTTATCTGATGTCTCATTGGCTTTTGTTGTTTCTTCGAGACTACTAATATCATGAAGAAATGTAAACGTCTTATATTTCTTTCTACCATAGATTTTGGTCATAAGCATCTATACCATAAAATCAAATTTTGTATAAACCATCTTACCCCATCCCCCTCTTTTTGATGTTTGAGCTAATGTCTCTGCAAGCTGGCCTGTTCATCCATAAATCGTCTATTATTCCCCTTTGGATTGTGTTGCTATCAACTTCAAAGGAGTGGATGACGTGTGCCTCATGATTCATGTTTCATACATTTGTTTTAAATATGATTCAAACATAGGTATTGCTTGGTTATCAATCAGGGGGCTAGTAATATTAGTGTTAATAATGTGGATTGTAACTTGTGTCACTACAATATACCATGCTCCTCATCAATCTACTCGACATTAGTACAGAGTGATCTAACGCTGGATATGTTCAGGTTGATTTCATATTGGGAAGTTGGCTACATTGCAAGCTACCAACAGGTGCTTCATTGAACATAACAAGCCTTTTAGCGTATCTGAATCTTTCAACCGATGCACCGAATTTTGTAGCTGAGGTAATCCAGGGCAGCCCAACGTCTCTTGTCTTTCTCCTTGATTTACCACCAAGAAAGGATCTTGTCATGCATCCAGATTACCTCCAAACTTTCTATGAGAACACGCAGTTGGATACACATAGGCAAATGCTTGCGAAACTTCCCGAGGTTCAACCTTACATCTCCTCATCCCTTTATCTTCGACACTACTTCTCGCCAACTGCAATATTGATTCGTATAGAAGTCAAGGCCGATGAGTCAGGTCAAATGGAGGACATTATAAAGAGTCACTTGAATCCTATTGCAAAGGAAGTTCTGAGAATCTGGCTGGACCATTGTGCTTGTGGTGGGAGAGAAGTGGGAGAAGAGGAAAAAACATATTTGAAGAAGAGGGATAAGATGATGAAGAACAAAAGTATTGAGATTGATCTTGGCTCAAACTTTCCTAGGTTATTTGGACCAGAGGTAGCAAATAGAGTGCTAGGAGCCATAAGGGAGGTGTATAATGTATGAGAATTGTAGCAAATGACTATCCTCAGGTCCTTTTCTTCATGTTACCATTAAAATGTTAATCAAAAAGAGACCTCAGATATACTTATTGTGACACAGACCATAGGTAGGTTCATCAGGGATCCAATCAGCACAGTTGATTCCGTTGAACTGCAATGAGCATTAAAGCCTAAACGGGAATCCCGTTTATTCATCTCGAGGTAACTTTTAAAGTAGAAAGCAGAGGTTGTCCAACATGGGTAAGTTCCTGTAATAAATGTATGTTTAACCTTGAAAGTGTTGCCCTGATAACTTTGTACATACTAGACCTAGACCTGAAACTTTTTAACTCCAACATAATTTTTGATGGAACAAGTTATTTTTTTCTTTTTATTTAAAATTTAAATATTATACAAATTTTAAATTTTCAGTGTCATTTTTTGAACTCAAATCTCACATTATATACATGACATGCAATTTGTTTCATTTTTGAAAATTTATTTATAATTTAATTATCTAATATGACTCAATTATGAAAAATCATTTTTGATTTAGTATTGTGAAAGTTTGTCATACTTATTTTTATGGTTTAAATTTGTTTTTGTTAAAAACATGTGATCGAAAAGTTATCAAAAAGGGTTAATTAAGATTATTAATCTAAACATAAGTAAAAAAAAATATTAAACCATAACAAAATTTTAAAATATGATTGAAATCACAATTATCTTTTATCTTAGGAAAATATACTAAGCCACTAAAGGCAACAAAAGACGTACAAAGGGTAGCGATAGTGATTTGTTAGTTTATCACCGCAACTCTAGGTGTAACTGCCACTTGGTGCTAGGGAGTAAGCGGTATTCTTGCTTGCCTCTAAACTTATAGAGGTAGTCTGATCTTGTGAATTAGCTCCCCGATAAACACTTCATTACTTCGACCATGGTTGGAGGGAGTTTATAAATTTAAGCCCAACAAAAAATGTATATTTATTTTAAAATTTTAACAATTATACATTAAATAAACTATTGGACATTTATAAATAAAAACAAATTTAGTTCTTCAAAATCAAAATATAATTTCTTATAATAATATAATTTGAGAACATCAATTAATCTAAAATAATTATCGAAAAAATTATTAGTTATCAGTTTTTTTGGCTTTTCTATAATCAAAATTTAATTTTTAAAATTTCAAGAAAAACTCGTTAATTTTCAAATTTTTATCTTAAATGTATTTAAATCTTTAAATTTTAATTGTTTTAAATTGACCTTAATTTAAAAAATATTGGTTAAACTCGATCATAAAAAAGTGGAGCATAAATCATCTACATTCAACAAAAATTAACCAAATAGGTATTTTGTAATTTTAGCTACAAATTGACTTGAGAAAAAAAAAGTCACAATTGTATTTATGTTTTTTTTTTCCAGAATTCTTATGATTTATAGACACCAATGTCTTTATAAAGATTGGGCTCATTGGGTCACTATTGCTAAGATTGTTTTTTTTTTGTTAAAAGGATTCAAATAAAAAACAAGCTAGAAACTAACGCCTTAAGAAGGCCACTGATCTTTGATCAGTCTGAAGCAGCAATCGGAGCTGGAGTCTCCCAAAGAGACCATTGAGTCATGTGTTAGGAGCCCTGCTTAGTTAGGAAGTCCGTACATTGATTAGCCTCACGGAAGATATGTTGAAGAGAACAACACCAATCTCTTGCTAACAACAACTTAATGTCCTCAATTAGAATAAACATAGGATGCGAGCTGGGGTAAGAATGCATCACAAGATTAACAACATCTTGAGAATTAGATTCAACAATAACTTGGCGGTAGCCGCGACTCCACGACAAAAGTAAGCCATGGCGAATTGCCTACAACTCGGCTATAGTATTAGAAGCATGTCCAATATATCCTGAGAAGCCAATAATCCAACTGCCATGCTCGTCACGAATCAACCTCTAAATACAGCGTCACCGGGGTTACCACGAGCACTGTCATCCATATTTAATTTAACAAAACCTGTCGGAGGGTTGTGCCAAGAGATCCACACACTGGTATTGTTTGTAGGATCTGAACTTAGAGGAGAGAAGGCCATTCTACATTCGTTGAGCAACATTATATGCCAATGACATTATCCAATGGGGGGAATAGCAATCTTTTAAATAACATCCTTATTTCTAGCACACCATTCAACCCATGCACCAGTAACAATATTCAAGACATAGTCATAAGGTGGACTAGTATCAAGGACATGCATGATAATCCAATTATCAATAGAAGAAGAGAAAAAACATCTTAGAATGTTGCCAGGAATTTGGTACCAAACATGCTTTGCCTATATACAGTCCCTAATAGCATGAAAAGTTGTTTCATTGCCGTTATCACAGCGAGAGAACAAAGGAGATTGTGCAAACCCACGATCATAGCAAATGACATTTGTTGGTAGGCACTGCCACCTTATCTGCCAGAGAAAGAATCGAAATTTCTGAGGTAGGCGTAACTGTCAAATTCGGCACCATTGCTTGTGAGAGTTAGGAGGATATGGTAAACGAGTAAGGAACTCATGACCAGACTTAACCGTGTAAGTCCCCATAGAAGATTCTCCCCATATCATAGCATCAGTATAAGTACGAGAATGAGCCATGTGAATTGCCAAAACTCTCTTTCGAACTTCAAGGTCCAAAGTGGTCCTGATAGTAGAGAAATCCCATTCACCATCTGATGAGATTAAATCATGAACCGTAAGCTCCCGATCCTGCATACTAATATTAAGAATAAGACGTTGGAGAGATGCCTCTTCAACCCATCTATCATACCAAAAGGAAATAGTGCGACCATCTCCCAGGCGCCATGGAAACCCATCTTTCACGAAATGGATAGCGCGTTGAATAGCTTTCTAGTAATGAAGCACTAACGGGCAAGTTAGCCTTCAGAACTGGTTTGTAGCGAATGTATTTGCCCTGCAAAACATTAACCCACAGCTTATTATCAGTTTGCAATAACGACCAAATAAACTTACCTAATATGGCAATATTATTATCTCTAGCCATTGGAGCCTCCCATTTTCTTGGGGCTACAAACTGATTCCCAATTAAGAAGATGAATCCCCTTGCCATTTCCTGAAGAACTCCATAGGAAGGATTTGCAAGCCTGATCAATAGAATGGCAGACACCTGAAGGCATCCAACATGTCTGCATCGAGTAGAGAGGGATGGTTGAGAGAGTTGATTGAACCAGAGTATGTCTAGCAGCTTTGTTGAGTAACTTGGCCTTCGAGCCTTGAAGTTGACCCTGGATTTTATCAATAACATGTTGAAAATCACGAGTTCTTTTATCACCATATAAAGGAACTTCAAGATACTCCCCCAAATCCATAGTGAATTTAATATTAAACTACCGATGAAGTGATTCCTTAGACTTGCGAGGGACGCCAGGCGATAGGAACATCCTCGATTTCTGGGTATTAATGAGCATGCCAGAACATAAACAAACTGTTGCATAGTGGTTAGAACGACCCTACAGTCGCTTGTAGTAGCATGAGAAAATAAGAGAACATCGTTTACGAAAAATAGGTGGGATATTGAAGGACTTGTTCGTGAAATCTAAATAGGCCTCCATTCATCAGACATCACTTTACTGTATATAAGCAAGGACAACTTTTCCATGCAAAGAACAAATAAGTAAGGGGAGAGAGGGTCACCTTGACGCAGCCTTCGTTTAGGGGAAAAGGCAGGTAACCGAGAACCATTCCAAACTATAGATAAGCGAGAGTTTGCAACACACGACATAATAAGTGAAACATAAAGCGGAGGAAAGCCAAAATCAATTAGAGTTTGTTGAAGGAATCGCTAATCCACTCTATCATAAGCTTTGGCTAAATCAATCTTCATAGCAATATAGCCCGCTTTCCTATTGGTTCTATGAATGGCATGCACCACTTCCTTATCAAGTATAATATACTCCGCTGCTGTTCGCCCAGGAATAAAGCACCTTGCGTCGGACTAATAAGGTGTTCCAAAAGTGGTCTGATTCGTTGAATAAGAACTTTAGTGAGAATTTTGTAGCTGACGTTACACAAACTGATAGGCTTGAACTGATTCATAGAGGTGGGATGGTTCTCTTTAGCGATGAGAACCACTAAGGTTTCAACAAGTTCCATTGGGCAGGAACCAGTATTAAAAGCATGATTCACCATGTAGAAAACAGAATCCCTAACAACATGCCGAAACTTCTTATAGAAAACCGGTTGAAAACCATATGGACCAGGTGCTTTAAAAGGTTTCATAGATTTAACAGCGTCAAAGACCTCCGATTTGGAGATAGGCGCTAACAGATGATAAGTATCGTCCTCCAATAGTTTCGGGTGGGTAGAAATCTGTGGAAAAGACATTGTAATATCATCAGTAGAACAAAATATATTCTGAAGAAAAGTTAATACCTCAGCCTGGATAGATGATTCATCAACAAGCCAGGACCCTGCTAAATTACGCAGATGCTCTATTCTATTTTTTTTACGACGACAAATAGTCGTGGCATGAAAGAAACGAGTATTCCTATCACCATGCTGCAACCACTGAACTCTAGATTTTTGATACCAAAAAACCTCTTCTTGCTGTAAAATATCAATATATTCAGTGATTAGTTCCTGTTCTAAGTTACTTAGAAATTTTGATTGCCGAATAGCGAGGAACCTTTGCACTCCCTCCAAACGCACCAAAAACCGCTTTTTACGATGAAAAATATTGCCAAAAACTTCCTTGTTAAAGTGAAGGGGCATCTTCTTTAAGGGATTTAGATAAAGAAGAGTGGTCTCTGTTCCAAGCCTTTTCGACCACAGTGTGGAAATCAGTATGAAAAGTCCAAGCAACTTGAAAATGAAAGGGGCGTGAAGCAACAGGGGGGGGGGGGGGGGTGAAAACATTAAA
>JAOQMP010000208.1:29246976-29259942 GCA_027563575.1 Erythroxylum pedicellare | reverse complement strand
CTAATTTAGTTTGCATTTCATGACAATTAGGCTAGCTTAGATCATTTGCTCTAGGTTCCGATTAAGTGAGATGACCCAGGGTTGCACTTTATATTGCAATCCTTGGAATTAAATTTTTGATTCGGTTTCCAAAGGAGTGATCCAAAGACTCAACTACACACCGATCAAAGGCTTAGAAGTGGGTCATGATCGTGGCCTACAGTTGCTTACGAGCTTCACGTTTCTAGGGACTTTGTGGTCCTTTAAGACCTCGAAAAGACTCTAAGGTTACCTAAACCGTAACATATTATTTAAAGAACATTAAGAGGCATGTAAAGGAGCTTTTGGCATTAGCCACACTTGAAACCATAAAGAGAGAAAGAAGAAGAAGGATGAGGAAGAAGAGGAAAAGGAAGCTAACTTGATATGCCTCCCAGATTAGGAGGTTTCTCGACGTCACTACATGTCGTCGTATATTCTAAGTCAATCTTTCCTTTTTGTTTCAATGTTATTTATGTATAGAATTGAGATGGATAGTATGATGATAGGATTTGAAATACTGATGATGTTCTAAATTGGGGATTTTATTTTGATTTAATGACAATTTAGCCGATTGTGATTATTGAATGAATGTCTTGATTTTATTGCATTCTTGCATAATTCAGTAATAAACTGAGAGGGTGAACTGAATGAAAAATGATTAAATCTTATTAATGAGAGTTAGGCAATTTAATAGAAACTGTGATAAATTATATTGGTAATTGTACGAAGAGAGATCTCATGTGATGTTTTGATAGTTTATTAGATTGCTTCAGATCTAATTAGGGTTTTGCACAAATTTTGAATTAAGAGATTGCAAATTCCATAATCTGATTAGGGTTTATATTTTAAGGTTTAATGAATAGTCTACAACCGACACTCCATTGACACATAATCAGCTAGGATAGCATTAATGTTAAGTAAAATCCCTTTTCTCATAAATTGGTAAATTCCTTAGGTTGATTTCTATTGTGATTGCATATTGCTCACTTGTTAATACTTTTATGTTTAATTTATGATTTAATTGGTTGAACTCAATTCTTATAATTAATTTCTGTTGCATCTTTTATTTTCAGTTTTATAGTTTTTCTAGCCTTAGATTACTCTCCTTCCTTGTAAGATCGACACCTTTAATAATACCCTACGAACCATGCGCTTGTGAAATACTGAGCGTTATAAGATTAAAACTTACCCTAATCAAGTTTTTGATACCATTGCTAGGGAGGTGTAGAATTAGTTTAATTCTTGTAGTCTAAGGCATTTCACTATCTTTTGTGATAATGGTACCCAATAATAAGAATGAGAAAAAGTGTAGGATGTTTGGGCGAAAAGTCGAAAACACATTGATTTGGACATCACAAGGTAGTAATGAAGAATCCAAAAAATTAGATATCAAGAAGAGATAAAAATAACAATCATAGAGGATATATATTATAGGGAGCAAAGGACTCTTGTAACTTTCAATAAGCCCCAATTTAGTTAGGAAAATCATCATCCTTCTATGAATACGTACATTTTGGGGTAGTAGAACCACCCAGATTTCTATTGGTCTAGCAATCAAAGTACTCACACGAGACATCAAGAGCTATTAGGATTTCAATAAGATGAGTCCAATTCATGGGGTTCCAAATTGGACAAAATCATGGATAAGCTAACAGATATGGAAGAGACCTAAAAGAGACTAGAAAAGTAATTTAATTAAGTCAAAAAAAAATCATGCCTCTTCTATTCAAAACCTGGAGATTCAATTGAGATGGCTTTCCTGTGAATTTTGTAAGAGAAGTGTGGAAGTGTAACATACCACTCTCGCAAGACACGTACCTGACATCCTGAGTGATATCTAATTACGTATCCTGAAAGGATGGCATGCTAGAATAGTCATTCAGCCAAAACTCATTACAAACTTCTTTTTCTTAATATACACATATGCAAAAATTAATAATAAAATCGGGCCTACTTTATTCTTAAACATTTCCATTCACAAGTGTTATAATCATCTTACAAATCATCAGAATTCAGTAGCCACTTGGTCTTTTTTCAGATACAAAACACTTGTAATCATAATGTCATTTCATTACCAAATCATTTACAAACTCATTGTATAATATTTCCAAAAGTGTAACTCAAAACAAAAATCACTAAAGACAAATGCAGGTGTAAATTGATCCCGACCCTTAGTCCATATTTGATTTCAATGGCTAAACTTCAATTAGCCTAAATGAATATCTCCTCTGAACCTTAAAATTTTTGCAAATTTTGGTTTAGTTTTGAAAAACTCACTAAATGACCATCTTTAATGACTCACTCAATCATATAACATATATAGTTCATATAATCTCATATTTTACTTCACTTTTATCAATTCATCATGCTGAGTCACATACATTTCACATCTTTCCATTTAGCAAATTGCATCATACATCATTGACTTCACATACCCATTTTCACACAAATACATGTCCACATTATAATTCAATAAGGCAAACGCTATTATTAAGTGTATATGTAATGATCGTGTGACCTACTTTAAATTATTACGATGTTGTGAGTGAGTGTCTATAACTATCCCGTATCAATTGTGGATACTAGGCTCATTGATAATTGTCCCTTACTTGTTGCAGATATAGGGCTCATTGTACATATTGAGCCTTTAGCTTTTAACCACATTTCGGAGCTTTAAGTTCATTTTCAGTAGCTACTCAAGTCATAACTATCATTATCTGGTCATGCATTCATGTATGAAATGCATTATATTCATATTCAATTATTCCCATTCAAACACGTTTACAATCACAGTCCCATTCCCATTTAGCTTCAGACCATAGTCTAGCATTCAACAAACATGTTGAGTAACACATATTTCATCAAATTCACATACAAGGAACACTTCAATTATCCCTTTTATGATTTAATACGTCAGACCTTCATTATCTGAAAATAGTACAATCAATTCCACGTTTAGAACAATCACATTCACATTTTGTAATCATTCAACCCATAATATAATAACAAAACAATCAGTAAAGTAAAACCATCTAGGTCAACTCACAGTACGCTCCAGATAGCTATTGCCTTGAAGTCCTGGCAATGTCTAGATATTGTCTCTGAATATGTTCCTCTATAACATATAATACATACACATATCAGAATTTTGCACAAGTATGAATTCATTTACGCACATTCACGTATGCCGAATATGTACAATGCATGTTCTTCACAATTCTGGGATCCTTATCATTATTCTTGTCATAATAATCATTCATATATCAAAACTCAATTTATCAATCCATATTTGTTCAAAAACATACTTTTGGGTCCACTTTGCATGATTATTCTCAACAGTAAAGCGAAGTAATTTGATAACACTTCCTTTTAGAAAATTGTTATGCCATGTCTTAAATTTCTAATGATACTAAGATCATTCAATTTGATTCAATATTCCAAAAGTTATACTCAAATTACTTTAGACTATTCTTAAAACATAACTATACTCTATATTCAACTCAAGTATAATTCTCGAATTTTTAGAGATAGAATTGAAATTCCATCTCTTCAGAAAAATTATGTAAATATTTCTCTAGTTAAATTTAAATCAAGAATCATTCCATTTGAAAATCTACAGATCAAGATGTAGTCAAAATACCGAAGCATGCTCAGTGAAATCATTCCGGTTAACAATATTCCAGCACTCCTAATCATATTCATCCTACATTTATCACTCAATATTTTCACAATGGATTCAGATGATCATAAGTTTTGGTTGGGAGATAGAAAAATGTATTATGAGTTTCTTGTTTCAAATCTCATGTCATTTGGAGGTCGGGAGAAGAAGTTTTAACCTAAAGAGTGAAGGATGTTCAAAGCTATCAAATAGCATAACACATCCACTGTGCGATCGTGCACACCCAGATGACCTTCCTAAGTCACGATCATGCTTGCACATGATCATACAACCCCTTATGACCCTTAAAAGTCATCATCGTGCTTGTGCACGATCGTGCACTCCCTTTCATTCCAACTTCTTCCAGCTTATCCCCAAAACAGACTTTCGAGACAATTGTTCATGGTCATGTTGACAAGGAATATAAAGGATTTAGGCAAAACACTCTTCTGAAAAATTGTTTATTTATGTCTTTATTTTCTAATGAAACTAATTTCATACAATTTGGTTTAGTATTCTGTAAGGTATACTAAACAAACTATAAATTGTTCCTAAACCACGTTAGAATCCAAATACTCGATTTCAAGAAAAAATTTGAAACTCTTAAAGACATAATCCAATTTCTATTTCTTCATCAGAAATATAGTTATCTGTTTCTAATTTAGTCAAAAATTAAAATCATCTTGTTTGGATGTCTAAAGATAAAGTTATGGCTAAAATACAGATGCATGTTCAGTGAAAACACTGCATCTGTACATTTTCTAGCATTCTTCATCACTACTTTCACTTCCTTTAAATCCTCTCTATATCAAGACCTCACCTAATCCTCATTCCTTATCATATACTGACTTCAATTCATCTAAAAAACACCTAAAAATTTACGCACGTCAAAATACCATTTACAGTATCATAAACTTAAAACTCAACTTACTTGATTTAATTAAACTTCCAGCAGTTGATATAGACTAAAATTCTTAATTTAATGTAAGAATCATTTAACAATTACTCAAGCATAATCAACAAGTTGTTTCAGTGATGAAGAAAAAGAAGAGAGTTTTGTGTTTTTTGGTGAAGAACAAACTAAGTGAAGAACAAGCTACAGTAACTTTTCCATATTAAAAACAAGAGAACATGTGTTTTTAATTCACTGCCACATGTCACCATTGCATATAGGTCATTTGTCACTAAATGAATAGTCCACGTGTCTCACTATAATTGGCCCATCTTTCAACATTTTTCCTAGTCCAAAAATACTCCAAATTTCCAAAATATTTCCAAAATTTCAAAATCAACTTTAATATAATCCAATTTAATTTTTTCAAAACAATAAAATCCATAATTCCCATTTATAGATCAATTTTACCTGGAAAATGTCATGAATGCATATGTAATCATATTAATGTGTAAAAATCAATATTATCGTGTATGTGTATGCCATATTTTCCATAAGCATGAACTGTACTTTCTAATTTCTCAATAATTTCTCATATTCACTATTCAAGTCTTATCATGGGTAACGGGATGTTACAATTCTCCCTCCTTAAAGAAATTTCGTCCTCGAAATTCTTATATGATTGATCAGAAAGGCAGGGGTATTATTTCCTCATATTTTCCTTCATTTCCCATTTAACTTCATCATTCGAATAACTTTCTCCATTTGACTATAGTCAATGGAATCAATCAGTTTTACAGTTACTTATTTAGATATCACACAATCTTATTTGTTTCCTCAATATATTTTAGATTACTCAAAATTTTCACTTCTAGTGTCAACATTACATCTGGGTCAGATCATATCACTAATTCTTATCATACTCACATACCACACTTTATGCATTTAAGATGTCTTTGTTGATAATAAAAACTCATATGTTAATGGTCCTATTTTTACAAGAATTTCAAGTGGACCATTTATGCCGGGCTTAGCTTATACTTTTTCCATCCTGAACACACTTTGCTAAGGTGATAGTTTCTGAAAAAATTCATATTTTACTTGATAATTCACATCTCTTTAGTGTTAATACACTTAACTCTTTTGTCTATCTCACTTTATTCCAAATCTTCAGTGTTGATCAACCTAATTCCTCTGTCTTTCTTGAGCCACTTAATTTCTACTACATATCAATTTCACTTATCATTAACATCTGCCATCAACTCTAGACTTCAACTACTTTTAGGCCTTAATCATCCAAATATAAAGGCAGACGACTCTTTCTGTCTTATAACGCCTCATTTGATATCCTAATGATATCACTGTGATATTGATTATTGTGTTTAAATTCAATTAAAACGATACATTTATCTCATGTTTCTATGAACTGCAAAATATAAGCTTTAAGCATATCTCCCATAGTTAAGACTGTTGACAACTCATACATATAATCACTTATTTTTACATCCTTGACCATAGAGGTTGTTCTCTGTGATTTCTCTAACAATCTTTTATTCAATCATCTTGATCGTGTACACAACTTCTTATTTCAATCACAGGGTATCATTTTCTAATTCAAACTCAAAATTTGGGATCATTTTCAATATTTAATTTCCTCAATAAGATTCTTAAATTCTAAATCCTCACTTTGGGCTTTGCTAATCTTTTCATGCAAAACTAATTTTAAATATCAATTTAGCTAATAATACTTTATTTTTCCCAAAAGTCAACTCAATATTCTATGCTCTTCATTATACTAGGTTTTAGTAACCACATTATCTGAATTTGTACTATTCCATTATTGAATTTTGCTATTCAAGCATCAGATATATACTAGCTTTACTAGGATAGTACTCATTTATACAATCATAATCCTTCAGTACTTCTATCCATTGTCTTAGTCTCGTTTTCAATTCTTTCAAACTTAATAATGATTTCAAACTTTATTGAAATGTATATTTGTAACGACTCCAAGCTCTCAAAGTAATGGCTATTTCAGCATGTTTCAAATCAGGTATCAAATAATCAATTCATGAGACTTTAATTGTCTCTATGCATACAAAATCATTTTATTAAGTTGTTAAGTTATCAATTTGCGCATTGTTTGTACTTAATTCTCTTTAATATGTTGAAATTATTATTCAAAATTATTGGAATTGTCTTATAATTGTTTGCGGATGATTTCCAAAACCTTAGAGATGAAATTGAATCAAAAAGATGAAAAAGAAACGAAGAAAATCCGAAATTCCAAGTATGATAGCAATTTAGTCACTAAGCGTGAGCACGTGTAAGGATGGAAAAAATCTGTAGATCTATTTCCAAGATTAAAATCGAGATTTTCACAATCTTTAAAGTTTAGATTTCCACCTCATCAAGCGGATCAACCACCTAACATTGGGGGATACGTTATCTGCTAAAAATCATGAAAGAAAGAAGGGAAGAGAGATCGGAAAAGGCATAAAAGACCAAATAATGTTACTGTTCACACAGTCTTTAGTGTAGGATAGTTTTTTGCAGATTTTTCTGCAGAATTTCCATAGGATTAGTTTTAGTTTCTGCATTCTTTCTTCTAGTTTTTGGCAGCATAGTTTAGGAGTAGTTTTGACACTTTTTTGCATTCTTCTTTTGTTCTTTTTAGCAGTAACTTAGGGATAAAGTTTATGTTTTTGCACTTCTTCTTTTATTTTTGTGGACACTGATGATTCTCGATTTTTGCATTTTTCTTCTAGGGATTTTGGTATTCTTTAGGGAAAGACTAGGGATGGAGACTATGTGTTTTGTTATTTCTTTGATTTCCACTTTCGTTATGAATAGCTAAACTTCTTTTCTTTGTTGAGGGGAACCTTGTTTTCACCTATTATATGTGAGATGTTTCAATAAAGTTTGTTCATTAACGAATATTGAGTATCTTCTGAATTACTTTTTCTAATTGGATTGATTGATTTCTAGGTGCACAACTAGGGATTGATTCATTCAATAGCTAGCTTAATGAAATATGACGTTCAGTTTCACTAATCACAAGTATCAATTAGGATTACCTTTTTTTCGTTAGAGATGGAAATTCTAAGAAGATGTTCATCTTGATTAATTGCATGTCGTATATGTATTATCTTGTTCATTGGTTTCTTAATTCTTAAATCTATTATTCAATTGAACCTATGATTGTATCTAGGTTGTTGTTTAATAATAATGCTAGGACACATGTTTCTAGTCATTTACACTTCAGAGAAAATACCCCCTAGTGAATGTTTATTGGTTGAAATTTTATATCGAGGATCCATTTTAGCGTGATAACATTGGTGACCTGAAACCAAGGTTTTTCCATTAAATTTTCAGATCCAATCACTTTTATTAAATTAAGATTTTTGTTATCTATTTCTTAAATTTCGTGAATTGAAAACAACCCCCTTTTTTCGTTACATTGTTTTAGTTTTAAACTCACTAACCTTTACCGTTAAAAATTCCTTGTGAAAACGATATCCACTTACCACTACTACATTAATTTGTATTAATGGAAGTTGTATTCTTTTTAAATTTTGTTACAAATGACAGCAGAACCAAATTTTGGTGTCGTTGCTAGGGAATTTCTTAACAGTTTTTCTAGTGATGTTTTTGTTTTGGTTTCATTGCTCTTGGTTACCTTGTCTTCTGTTTGTTTTAGTTTCACAGCTTTTTTTTATTTTTTGATCTTTTAGCAGCATGGCTCACTATCAATATACTTTTGATTCTAATTTTTCATATTATCCTTGTTATGATAATGAGTTTCCATCTATTGCGACTTCTAGGTTTGACCATCAAATCACATATTTCACATCCTTAGCCGTATATGTACTGAGGGATCACCAACAAGCTAAAGTATGTGAAGTTTGCTCACTTTTTTGGTTATTCTTTTTGTACATATTCTTTTCTGCAAAATACATAGTATAGATTCACTTCTCCACTGAGCTACTATGAAGAATAGTCCTACTTTGAGCTAGAGCCTCCACCACCACCATCGCCACCATAAGCTGCTGAGATGTCTTTGCAGGAGATCGTAATGAGTTTGGCAGTGAGAACTCTTCAATTCCAGCAGTATCGATAACCATATGTTCCTAGGCAAAATCAAAATGTAACAATGAATTCCGAAGGTAAGTCCTCTCTGGAAGATATAGTTCAATCTTTGGCCACTAACACTTTGACGTTTCAGCAGAGTACTGAAGCAAGTATCCGATATTGAAAGTCAACAAAGAAACATTGAAAATCAACAAAGGAATATCGAAAATAAAATAAGCTAAATGAAAATTGTCATAAATCGATTGGAAGCATAAACTTTTGTAAATTTTCCAGCACAACCAACGATCAATCCCAAACAAAGTGCGAAGGCTATCACACTGCAAAATGGTAAGGAATTGCAAGAACCATTTCCGAAAAATTCCAGAAGAGAGGTAGAAGAAGAAATCACGCAAAAGGAACCTTCACAACTAGAAATGATGCAAAACAATCTGCAGAATATGGTGATTCTGCCCCCTTGTTCAAGTTGATTTGCCAAAACAATGAAGGAAGAGCAAGTAGAGTTAGGAGAGGAAGAGCTTATAGTTCAAGAACAGATGGAGGATGTGCAACCTCCTAAGGTAAGTGATGAAGTTCATGTTATCGCTAACCAAATTTCGTTTCCTTTTCCTAGTTGTTTACAGGTAAAAGAAGAAGAAGAACAAGTAGAGAAACAAGAAGAAGAAAAGTCTCTAATCATATATGAGTTGAACGAGCTGTGGGCAAGCAAGCTAAAGATCGAAGGTGGTAAGCAGGATGTCAAGTCTCTGCAACCATTGGCGTTACTCTTATAGAGATCATCTTGGTGTGAGAAGGGTAATGCCCAAAAAGGCGAGTGGATTAGAGTATGATGGTGAAGCGATGAAGTTCCAGTCATCAGAAGTCATGCAGCATCGTGCTGATAAAGAGCCTACTTCGAGGGAAGGTGCTCCAGGCTCCTCATGGAGTTTGAGCATGCTTCCTGTTGGACTCAAGCATCGATTCGATAATGGATGATGTATATATTCCAAGGGTTAAGCTTATGACCTTTGACAAGCGTTTAATAGAAGTCACCCCATTCGTATCCCTTTCTTTTATGTGTTTTTTTGGCAAATTTCTTTTATTTTGATTTTTAGGTTTGATTCAGTTTAGTTAGGAATTTAATTTAATATTTTCAATTATGCAATTTTATTTTTTTATCTTTTAATTTTTAAAAACTATATAAAAAATGAAAAAAATTATTCATATCGCCCCCATTTTCCCCTATCTTTTTCCTCTTGTCCTTTCATTTAGTTCTTTTCTCACCATCATCATTCACTACAAGTTCCATGCGTTATTGCCCTTATAGTGCACACTACACCAACCCTTTCATACAACACCCATCTTTCAAATTGTTATTAACCGACAAACCTACTTAGCCCTCACTTGTGATTTTACTAATTTTGTTTCTTTTCTTTTGTGATTGCAGGGCTACGTTTCTCAAAAACACAATGCTAAGGAGACATAGTGAGTTATAAAGGTTGGCTACTCCAATCACGTCTTTTTTGGCCTATTGGGACTATGAAGGATTCTAACCTCCATATCTGCCAACATCATGATTTCGGCACTTCCAAATAGAGAAGCCTTCTTTAATCTTTTCCTTTATATTTATGTTTTTTTAACATTGAGGACAATGTTGGTCGAGGTGTGGGGGAAAGAATTGGAGTTTGGTGTGTGTCTATTTTTTGATTATTGTGTAATTTTTGTTGATTTTGCATGATTATTGTGTGTTAAACCATGAAGCTTTGTCATACTAGTTTGGATGAGATTGAGGACAATGCATGGAATTAAATTGGGCTAAGTGAGTTTTTAAGGTGAATCATGTTTATTGGTTGCAATAACTGATCTTATAGACTTAGTCAAAATTTTTACATTTGAGTGATGAAAAATATGTGGAATTGAAGTGAATTCTTAGGTTAAACCTGTAAGCGAAATTTGAGCCTAAATGACATCATCTTTATGATATTTCTTTGACTTGTGTGTTACTTCTTTATTCATGTTGCCTTCAGAACTTGCACGGAACCAATTTGAATTTATTTGATTACATGGGATATAGACACGATTAAGGCCTTCCTTGTTTTAAACCCTTTAGCCTAAAAATGACCCACCTAATTATTTTCCCTTTGCAAACATTTTTGAGCCTTTAACCTTGTTTTTCAATCAATCACCTTATTAAAACCCAAAAACCCTATTAGCCTTACCCTCTCACAAGTTGAATGAATTATTAAGTAATTTGGGACTTTTGTTCTGTATTGTGCTTTTACTCATGTGTTTATCAAATTTTGCTGCTAGTAATTTTCTTGTTTCTATTTTTTTGTGTGTTTAGCATTATTCAAAACGAAAAAAATTAAATTAAATTAAGCAGAAAAAGAAAAGAAAAAAGAGAAGAAAGATGGAAAAAAAAAGAAGAACAAAGCATAGTAGCAGGAGTTAGTATAAGTAGTTGTAACCCTTTGTGTCATGTGTTTATCTTAGAATTTTAAATTGAGTATCCCTTTTATTTGATACTTTGTGAATGCTTGTGATTAAACTTTTGCCATTTTTACCTCACTTATGAACCTAGGCCCATTACAACCCTGAATAAAGTCCTTATGATTTATTAACTCATGTGATCTGAATGAATGATAACTGGGGAAATTGCAAGCCTATGGTAGTGCCATATGTTAGAGAGAGATTTGAGAGAAACACTTTGCCCTCAAACACTTGAGTGTAAGAGCAAAATCTGTGAGTAGAATTCATTTTGATTTCATATTTTCTTTTGAACAAAGATGTCTTATTTGACTTCGTTTATTTGAATTGGTGAAAAGCGATTATGATATTTGTTGCAACTTAAGTCTTAATATCCCAAGTTAATGGATTGTGTGCTCTTGATCTTATGAAGGATGAATTGACTGAGTGTAGTGGTTTGACATGCTTGCTCGAGGGTAAGCAAAGGTTTGGTGTGGGGGAATTTGTTAAATTATCAATTTGCGCTTATTTTGTACTTAATTCTCTTTAATGTGTTTAAAAAATTAATGGAATTGTCTTATAATTGTTTACAGATGATTTTCAACACCTTAGAGAGAAGATTGAATCAAAAAGATGAAAAATAAATGAAGAAAATCCAAAATTCCAAGTCTGGCAGTAATTCAGTCACTAAGCGCGGGCACGTGCAAGGATGGAAAAATCTACAGATCTGTTTTCAAGATTCAAAATCAAGATTTTCACAATCTTTAAAGATTAGATTGCCATCTCATCAAAGGGATCGACTAGCAAATATTGGGGGACACGTTATCTGCTGAAAATCACAAAAGAAAGAAGGGAAGAGAGATCGGAAAAGGCATAAAAGACCAAAAAATGTTACTGCTCATGCAGCCTTTAGTGTAGGATAGTTTTCTGCAGATTTTTCTGCAAAATTTCCATAGGATTAGTTTTAGTTTCTGCATTCTTTCTTCTAGTTCGGTAACATAGTTTAGGAGTAGTTTTGACATTTTTCTGCATTCTTCTTTTGTTCTTTTTAGCAGAAACTTAGGGATAAAGTTTACGTTTTTGCACTTCTTCTTTTGTTTTTGTGGACAGCCACTGTTGATTCTCGATTTCTGCATTTTTCTTCTAGAGATTTTCATATTCTTTAGGGAAAGATGAGGGATGAAGACTATGTTTTTCGTTATTTCTTTGATTTCCACTTTCGTTATGAATAGCTAAACTTCTTTTCTTGGTTGAGGGGAACCTTGTTATCACCTATTATGTATGAGATGTTTCAATAAAGTTTGTTCATTAATGAATATTGAGTATCTTCTAAATTACTTTTTCTAATTGAATTGATTGATTTCTAGATGCGCAACTAGGGATTCATTCGTTCAATAGCTAGATTAATGAAATATGACGTTCAGTTTCACTAATCACAAGTAAAATTAGAATTACCTTCTTTACGTTAAAGTTGGGAATTTTAAGAAGATATTCATCTTGATTAATTACATGTTGTACATGTATTATCTTGTTCATTGGTTTCTTGATTCTTAAAGCTATTATTCAATTGAACCTATGATCGTATCTAGGTTGTTGTTTAATAAGAATGCTAGGATACACGTTTTTAGTCATTACACTTAAGAGAAAACATCCCTCAATGAATGTTTATTATTGATTGAAATTTTATATCGATAATCCATTTTGGTGTGATAACATCAGTGACCCGAAAACCAAGGTTTTTCCCATTAAATTTTCAGATCCAATTATTTCTTTTGATTTGCGATTTTTCTTATACTTTTTCTTACTTTGCTGTGAATTAAAACCCCCATTTTGTTCCTTTATTTTTTTTTGAATTTGTAAC
>JAOQMP010000208.1:29231846-29242862 GCA_027563575.1 Erythroxylum pedicellare | reverse complement strand
TATAGCAGTGGTGAGTCTAGGTCGATCCCACAGAGAGTGTGTGCAAAGTTTATGAAATGAAAGTAACTGGTGTTTAGGTTTAATGGGGGCTTTTGGATTTTTTGTAAAGAAGAAAATAAAATGAAACTAACTAATAAAAACAAATTAAAGAAAACATATGAAAAATGATAAAAGTGGAGAATTCAGTAGGGACTCGGTTCTTTGGTTCAATCTCAGCCTACACCCTAATTAAGCATGTTTCATTGATTTGTTGTTCTCAAACCTCTCCTAGCAACTATTAATCGTGGGTTAATAATTAACCCAAGATTTTCCTTAGGTAGTGTTTAATCAAGATATGATCGTTACTTAGACTTAACCACTGAATAACCTAGGATACGATCTTTAGATTTAATTAGGCAGTAGCATTACGAATTAGAAAAACTGATTAATCAAGATAACAACCACATACGATGCGTCATTTAACCTAGTTCATGTTATCTCTAATGATTACGAATCATTAGTTACTACACATGAATTTCAACATAACAATTACGGATTATATCGAAATTCTAGCAATGAGTTTGCAATTAAACAATTCAATGAACACATTAAATCATTTTTTCATAAAACCTAATAGGTTCATACATAAATAACCAAACAATAACGAAAATTCGATTATCTATACACAATACCCAAATCAATTAACATAGGATAACACAATCAATTTCTAATGACAGAAAGAAACAGAAAAACAATTAAAAAATACTTAGCCTGGGTCATTGACGTCGATGTCACCTCTAAACCAATGTCAGGATGTTATCCTTCCATGAGTCTCTCTCGGAAAAATATTTCAGCCCCCATTAATAACCCTACCAAAGACCCCTTCATCACCGCGCCTCTATTCCTCTCTCAAGTAGCTCTCTTCTCTTTCCTTATTCACTGATTTGACGAATTAACTTTATGGTTCAAGGCACTATTCATGTCTCACTCAACTCTCTTCTTCCGCCCCTCTCTGTAGATTGATGTGACAAATAAACTTAGGAGTTTTTGGTTCACCTTACAATTCACTCACTTCTCTTCTCTCATGCCAAGCTGCAACTCGTCTCCATTTTTCTCAACCACCAAGCCAAAGCCCCCTCTCTTCACACCTCCTTATTGTTTTATTGATGGGACAATTTTACTTAGTTGTCCACTGTCACTGTTCACATTTTCCTTAAACCCAAGCATGAAACCCAAGCATATGCGTTGCATTGAAAGTATGCGCAAAACGCAGACGTATATGTTGCGTTTAATGCAAACTTTCGCAGTTATGACTGCACTGAGTTTTGTTCATCTTCTGCTCCTCCTCCTCATGCGTTGTCGTTTTCTTCCTTCTCATGTTATGTCATGTTCTCCTTTAGCTGGTATTGATTTTGCTCATGTTTGTGTTGTTTTACATTTTCTACTCCTTGAACGTCACCGTTTTGCTCCTTACTATGCTGTCGTTTCACTCCTTGGTTGTCAACCTTTCATCATCTAGCCATCACTCCATTAAATTCACATTCAACCATATAAAAATATGCACCATGAGTGTTGATTTCCAACATCCCTTTTCCATGGGTTTTATGTTTTATCCCATTCTTTTATTATTTATCTTGTCTTCTCTTGCTATAATTTTCCTTTTCTTACTCCATGAAAACAAGTGAAAATCAATCTTCGAAAAATGACTCAAATATTGTGCTTTCGTCTCACTTTAACTTCTTCACTTCCGAATTGTGCCTGAAATCACATGTAAGTCAAAGTGAGTATCTTAAGCAATTTCATGTCAATAATCGCTAAGTGTTATGGAATAATTTTATAATCAATTAAAAACTTATCAATTCACCTACTCTTAAGCTTTTGTCAATATTGTGTATTTTGCCTTGCTTACTCATAACATTTTACATTTTTTCATTGTCAACATGTCATCTACATATCAATCCAAGTACCAAGAATTGGTCAACAAATCCCTACTACTAAAAACTTCAATGCCCTTGTCAAAATAATTTGTTGGCACTCCTCAAGTAATTCCCTTTAAGATTCCTTTGCCAAAGTTTAAAAACAAGAGAAAGTCTTCGTTTCCATTAGCACATTAACAACATATCATTTACCATCTCCACTGAATAGTTTGCTTTTACTTAGGTTCTCCTTTTAAGGCTTATTTCATCTAACATAGCATAGTTTTTAACGTTATATTTCTTCCATGGAGTCTTTGCCTCCTTTTTCTGATTGTTCACAAATGTAAAATTGATTTATTGCTTACTTACTTTTTTTTAGCATTAAAGAGTAAAATATGTCCTTTTACAAATAAAACAAACAATATCTTGTTTTGATTATTTGTTTGTCTTACAACGAGAAGTTTTACATACCTTTTCCTTGCCTTTCTCTGAGCCATTTTGAGTTCCACCATTCTTCTTGCCCTGTGCACTAGTTTGAATAGGTGGTGGTATTTGAAGATCTACTAAGGCCTTTATAATTGCTATTATACTAGGAAAGTCCACCATATTTTGCCTCTAAAATTCAACTCGTAACTAACTTTATAAGTTTCTTATGAAGTTAAACAACTTGTCCTCCTTTAACATATGTTGTATAACCAATATCAAAATTTTGAATTCACTTACATTCTTATACACTGAGTTGTCTTGTCTTTATCATTTCAAAGCTTCCCTGGCAAGTCATAAAGTATTTTTTAAAGAGGAATTGGTTTGTTATCTCTTTCTTCATTTCATCCTAAGTGTTAATAGAAGGTTTATCTACACTATTGTCATTTGAGGATATCATCCTCTATCATAACTTTGCATCATCCACCATATATGTTATCGTAATTGGCATCTTCTTCAAATCAAACACCTTTGTCATTGAAAACTATTACTCTATATCACACGAGAAATTTTAGAGCCCTTTGGCACTTTACCTGAGATTAAAAACTTATGACTCTCACACCTTCAACAAAGTGCTCTCTATTCAAAATCCCAATTTACGCCTAGACACAACATGTTTAAGCATAAAAAAGTCATAAATCATCTCCTCACAAGTTTCTAATTGTTCTTTGAGTGCTCTCTTTGTTTCTTAAAGCTCCATCACTAAGGCCTCAAAACATTCCAGGAATTCCTCTGTTGAGGCTAGATGACTAATAATTGTCTCTATTTTAGCAACTCTTTTCACAAGATTGCTTTCACTAACTATCGTTAGTGAATAATGTAGGAAGTCCACACTAAACTCTAATAATAGTTTTCACGATGACTTTTTAGCATGACAATATTGAACATGATTATCGAAGTTCTCGCGCAACAATCAAGCTTTAGTATGTCAAACTCTAACTCGACCTTTCTTCGTAATCCTGAATAACAAGTTCATTTATCTTTTAATGTTTCATGCCACTCGTGCTTTGGTGTTTCACTCACACTCTTAATACACTGATGTTTAGCACAAATTAACCAAAGAATAATAAGAGAGACATTGCAAAGTCAATCTTTTGTTGATATATCACATAACAAAATAACACAAGGCTAACTTGAAGTACTCTACAAAATAACAACTTAACATCTTCTTACTTTGGCCTCTTAGTAAGAACTTTCTCTCAAAGCTCTCAATTATCTTATAAATGATTGAATGTACTTAGTGTTTCCCTTTTAATGAACTACAAAGGATGCCTTTAAATAGGCTAACAATAATTTAGACACCAAGTAAGCTAAATTAGCTACTTTCTCTATGAACCCACCAAATTAATGGAAAATTATCACTTATTCTAGTAGCTCCACTAATTTAGTAGAGAGTTATCTCCCTTTGATCTTTAACTCCACTTTAGCATATAAGAAATATGTTTTGGAAGATGCTCACTTTGATGCCATGTCATTCGACCACTTTCTAACTATACTTGAAGAAGTGATCCCAGTTTCTTAGTCCACCACTTTCGTGTTCTAGCCATATGCCACTACATTATTGTCTCTTGAAGTCAAATACATTGATGAGCCCTTAGTTTAGCTATCCTGAACCACTTTTATGCATAGTCCATCTAAACACATCCATGGTACAGTCACATTACTCCATGACTTAAGTTGGCAACAATATGAGCTATCATATAATAAATCTTTCAGAATACTTGTCAATCTCCTTGTTGAAGTAAAGTATTGTCGTGCATTTGTGAACTTACCACAACTTAGTTGCCATCATCTTTGTTCTTGCATTTTGATCTAACATATCATCGAGAATTTATACCAATGTGCATCAATTAATGCATGCTAACACTTGCCTACTCTCATGCTTTTCGTCATCCTTGCCTATTTTGCCTTATCTACTCACAAGTTTTGAACTTGCTTTGTCATCAACCTATCATTTTTATGTTAAACATTAATCAAGACTCACCAACAATTAAATGATTTTGCAATTTGGACTTAAGGGTCGAATAATATTCCTGAACTTCATTTTATCAATTGTTTATTTATTATTGAATTTTATCATTGAGTATACATAATAATTTGCAAGTTACATATTTCAAATACTTTAAAAGTCAACAACTTAATTATGACTTAAATCTAAAAGTTTTAAATTAATAGGTACTTAAGACATACAAGTTTTATAAGTTAGACTTTGAAGAGAATATTATTCAAATTGTATAAACCAAACAAGGTAAGCTAGCTTCATGACGAGGTCATTGTCAAGTGTTTAAATGCTTGGAAAAGTAAAGGTTTGCATGAATTAATTACTAAAGACGGTCCCCCAAAATGAAAGCTTTGGAAGTCCTGAAATCTATGATTGAGAGCAGTGGGTCACTACAACTTAGTAAAGTTTCACTTACAGCACCTATTCACGTGAAATGGCTTTGCTAATGCGTGCTTGCACACTTTGAGTAAGGCAACCCTTTCAAAGTTCTATCATCTCTCTCTCCGTTTAACGGTTAAGGCCATGTCTAAGAGAAGGGAATAAAGAAGATAGACATGACTCTTGTTGTTGTATGTATATTTATTAAGCGGTGTGTATGTGTTTTTTATTTATTAAATTACCATGTCCCTACCCATCCCTGTTGTCCCTAACAAAAGGGTATAGAAAGGTAACAAGGTGTGGGACTCTACCATTTCTTTCAGTGGTCCCTTTTGATTTATTACCCAGAAACAAACTGTGCGAAAGAGAAATAGGGATAGAATGGATTGGCTTTAATTCGACCTCGGTTGTTTAACTAGCAAGCCTTTTCTTTGTCTTGAAGGGAAGTAGCTGTTTAGAGGATGGTCCTTACAAACATTTTTTTTTTATGGTCACCCATAAATATAGGAATAGCCCTATGGCCCCAAAGTATTAGATTAGTTTCGATTCATTAGCTACGAAGAAAAGGAACGATAGCCATAAAGATGAATTTTACTTTTAGGGTTCAAATTTTGTCCTTCATGCGGGCTCTCCTATGATGAATAGATGGATGAATGCATCCTTGGTCACGCACAAATGAGATTGATCAATAAGTCACACTCTTATTATACGCCATTCTATTTTGACTTGCTATATACCATATAGAATTGTGATATTGTCAACCTTTTTAATGATAAAATTTTAATTACGTTGAATTATTATAATCCTTAACATATTATGTTCACATAATAAACCAGAGCAGCTAAATTATGATATTAATAGTATTAACATTAAAATATACAAACGTGTATTTTTTTGGGATCATAACATATAATGTTCCATAAGATTATATTTAATATTTTATTTATAATTCAGAATATTTGAAATAATTTACCTTAAAACTAACACCACATAATCTTCTTAAAGTTCCAATATTTTCAAGGTCATGGCAATATCACTGATATTGAGTTACAAAAGTTCATATATGAGTTCATGGACCTTCCTTCCTTACATGGTCATATTACATTCTAATTTTCTAGAATATCTTGCAATTACTGACAGATAATTTTTTTAAATTTCCATTTAACAAAAAAAAGAACTTATGTCGCTCATTTCTTCTCAATCGGATGCTAAGCTTTCCTCAATCATGTCTCATTAAATCAATTCCTATGTTTTAGAAGCATAGAATAACCATCAATTAACTTCGTGACCGTCATCATCATCATCAATAACAATAATATCATAAGCAAGTTAAATAATTTATTTAAAAAATATAGTTAATAAATTTATTTCACAAGTATTTTAGAAAAAAAATAACGAATGTACTTCCTTCTTCACGAAGAGAACAATATTAACAGAAAAGCTTAAGCTTCCATTTGGCAATCTATCTCGGAAGAAAGCTTTCTATTTTGTAGCCAAACGGTGAAAACATGACGCAGGTGATAGAAGCAATGTATATATATACAAATATAAAACCAAAGAAGTCTATTTCGTACTTTTGCTACCAAATCTATGTTACACTTAAAGAAAGTCTTTTATGCTCTCTCATGTTGAAAGCAGATGACCAAACCAAAGACTTTTGTCCTAAGCTTAAATAGCGTGTGAAAGATTGGAAATGACAGTCCAGTTTTGCATGGCTTCTTCCATGCACGTGGCAGGTGAAATATATACGTGCAACTCAGTGATTTATACTGATTTAAAGATCCATCAATTTAGTAAATGTAGATATTTCCCGGCAGGAATGGTTTTGTTGACTGTCTTGTCAAGGAGAAGGTCCAAGAATGCCTGTTTCAGACACCCATTCCGCTCACTTCCATCACAGCTTTCCATGTTTGGCATTTTCTGTTTTATTAATTCATTGTTTCTTTTTCTTTCTTCCTAGATAATGATATTCGAATTTTAATCATTTTTTAAAAAGATATGAAACTGAAAAAAAATTAAGAAAATAGAGAAAAAGAAGCAAGTGGAATTTTTGTGTTTATATATAATAACGTTTTTAGACTCACAAAGAGCAAAAGGACGAACTATCCGCATGGACACCTCTCCTCCTTATCCTCCTCATACTCGTCGATTCTTTACCACCAAACCCTAACTAACCCGCCTAGATAGAGACAGAATTACACAGAAACTGAGAAACTGAGAAAAAGGAGGGGTAAAACAATAGAGTTCTAGAAGAGTAGAAGATGCACTGATTTATACAGTAGTGAAAGTACTTGTGGGACTGAGCTATATCTATATTTATATATATATATAGTTGAATGGTGGGACTGGACTTAGAAAGTTAGAGAAAAGAATGTTCGCTGGTGATGCCAGTCTCTGAGTACTGAGAGAGAGTACTGTGTGCGCGTGTGCGTGCGTAGAAAGTGATACTTACAAAGCAGGTAATTGAAGCTGAACAGGAATCTTGGTCTTTGTTAAATGGATCATCATCATCCGGGAATTTCTTCATCAGTTTCTGTTCCGCTGCTCGTCAATTATGAGTCTGTGAAACCCCAGGGAGAAAGTAATACTCAAAATGTGTCACATAACGGGAAGGGCTCTGTTTACTGCCATTACTATCAAAAGTTCATCAGACCTTTCATGTCGCAGGTTAGTTACATTGAAGACAATCATTCCTGTCGTTTTGTTCGTATTCTTAGCACTTGTTTTTATGGGAGTGAGTAGATTCAGTTTTGCCCATTGAAACTCGCTTCGGTTTCTCTTGTTTTTTCTTTCAGATGGTTGAAGAAATTAAACAGCTCTACACAATAGCATTCCCAATGATCATCACAGGCCTCCTCATTTATGGAAAATCTGCGATATCCATGTCCTTCATGGGAAAACTGGGGAAAGAGGCTTTAGCAGGAGGGTCTCTCTCCATCGGAATCGCCAATATCACAGGCTACTCTGTCATCTCTGGCCTTGCTACGGGCATGGAAGCCATCTCCTCTCAAGCCTGTGGAGCCAAACAATGGCCTTTAATGGGAAAAACCCTTCAACGGACAATCGCAATTCTAACCTTAACATGCATACCCATCTCTCTTCTATGGCTCAACTGTGAACCTATCCTTGTCTTTTGTGGCCAAGACCCCAAAATCTCATCCATTGCCTCTACTTATTTGGCATTTTTGCTCCCAGATCTACTTCTCCAATCTCTCATCAACCCTCTCAAAATCTACCTTAGAACTCAAAACATAACTCTCCCTCTCATATTCAGCGCAGCTTTTTCTCTAGCTCTGCATGCTCCTATCAACTATCTCCTTGTTCGCTACTTCAGTCTCGGTATTCAAGGCATTGCTGTGACTGTAGCCATCACAGACTTCAATCTTCTGGCTACCCTTTTACTTTATCTCTTCTTCTCTGGCATTTGCAACAGATCATGGCAAGGTTGGTCACTTCAATGCTTCAATGAATGGAAACCTATTCTAGCCCTAGCGATTCCTAGCTGTATATCTGTATGCTTAGAATGGTGGTGGTATGAGCTCATGATAGTCCTTTCTGGTCTGCTCGCAAATGCTCCCGATGCAGTAGCCACCATGGGAATTCTTATACAGGCAACTTCGCTTGTTTATATCTTCCCTTCTTCTCTCAACCAAGCAGTGTCAACTCGAGTTGGAAATGAGTTAGGAGCAAACCAGCCTAGCAAAGCCAAAACTTCGTCGATTACAGCATTATGTTGTGCCTTCTTTATGAGTGTTATGGCCTTGTTGTTCATGACTATAATGAAATATCCATGGGGAAAAATCTTCACTGACGATATTGGGATACTCTCTTTAGCAGCCGCCGCAATGCCTATAGTCGGACTCTGTGAGATTGGCAACTTCCCTCAGACCACCGGTTGCGGTGTTCTGCGTGGCACTGCTAGGCCAACTCTTGGGGCCAACGTAAACTTGGGATCGTTCTATGGTGTTGGACTGCCAATGGCTTTGTTGATGGGCTTTGTGGTGAGATTGGGATTTCTAGGCCTGTGGCTTGGATTGTTGGCAGCCCAATTTGTTTGCGCCACTATCATGGTGGTGGTGCTTCTGAGAACAGACTGGGAAGTTGAAGCAAGTAGAGCCAGAGAGCTGGCAGGCATTGGTGAAGGAGAGTGAAGAAGAAGAAGGAGGAATTTACTAAACCTTTCAAGGACTCTTGTATTAGTCCTATTATGGAAAATGGAGGCATAGCTAAATCAAGTTAAGGGTTGGTTTGGTTAGTCATCTTTTCACTCTTCACCTACGAAAATACACAAAATAATTTTACGCCAAGGAAGTTCTGTAACAAGCTCAAACTTGAGCCTTCTGTACTTTTCGAATACTAATACCACCTCAAAAACTGCAAACTTAGCCAAGCATCAAGTTGTTTTTAATCGTATTTTATAGAGATTTATGCTGTTCACCAAAAATATTACTTATTCTTATGCTAAGGGCCCCAAATTCTACTTATTAACTATATGTTCTTGTTAAGAAATAGATAGGAAAAGCAGAGAGTTGGCTTGATGTCTTTCATCTATTTCATTGACGGAATACAAGTCTATATCTATCTATACAGAGAGACTATCTAATTATTCTCCTACATCTAAGCCATAGAACATGTGATCCACTGTCATCGGAATATTCAACAAACTAATAAGGAAAAATATATACAAGAAGAAGGAAAGTAAATGTACAATAATTATTAGAATGATATTTCTTAACAATTCTTGTTCAATTAATATTATGTAAGTGTTTTAGGCTTTTAGTAATAAAACGTTTGTATACATCTGTGGTAAGATGGTTATATGTAATCGTTTTATTAAAAGTATATTAAAAATTTCTAAATAATTTAAAGTTAAAACAAAATTAACATCCAACAAAACTTAATAATTTGGCAGTGTGACGTAAAATAATTTATAATTATTTTAAAAATTTTATGTTCATTTAAAGGTTTTTTTTTTAATTTAGCATATCTCTCATTGGATGCATGCATGTTTTAGGTTCGGAGTATGATGCATTGCAGAAGACCTACCATGTAGCACAAAATTCAATATTCTTACAAAATTGCCTGGCTAAAAGTACTTAAAAATTTGCACTATCTCTTACTAATGTGTCCGAATATTTATGCAGACGCGTAAGTACAGCTTAAAACTGACTTACTTTGCAGTTTCTCACATGGATCAAAAGCCTATATTCTACTTGACATGTCCCGGTATCTTTATCCAGGACCACTTATGAATTTCTACAAATGGAAAAGAATGTCATTAATTAGTTGAAATGCGACAGACCAATTCCATTAGTGCTATACATCAGCAATATATTACTCTTAATTATTCTCCCTTCGAATTTGATGAAATCGGTCAACTTAAAATCGATGAGCACATTGAACGTTTGGTATTGTTGATGTTCTAAACAAATAAAAATTGATCATGTCGAATAGTTTATAACTTAGTTAAGAAATAATATACATGAATGCAGGTTTAAGAATAGATGACAAAGAAAATAATATCATTATTTAAAAAATAAATGGATAACAATTAAAAATATGGAGAAACTTTGAAATTATTTTACAAACTTTAACTGATAGAAAAGATATGGATATGATGACACGAACCATGAAATTGTGTTAAATAATTCTCTGGTCTGAGGTTATAGCCTCTTGTCTTGTTTTCTTTTTGTTCAACGTCTTGCTTGATCCTTTCCAGGTTTTCCATCTTTTTGGATGGCCTAGGGCAGCAAGGAGTTAGCAGAACAAGTTGCACTTGAGATCAGAATTGTGGGTATTGGAGAGTGGTACCATTGTGGCGCATTTTCTGCATAGTCCTGTTCATTAATTGGCTGCGGTAACTAATTAAACAAAAGTCGTTAAACTTCTGTGAGGCTTTTGATTATTAAGAACCAGGCATAACGTTACTCTTATCAACATCATCTTGTAGGCTGGACATGTATATTGAATCCAACATTTGTAAGAACCTAAAAGCAAGCCCATTTTAGAGTCAGGTCTCGTTGATTAAACCTCCTACAAGGTGTTGGTATAGATGGCCTATCCTACCAACCCTAGGAGTGTTCATGATAGGGTAACTTGATCTGTTCGTAACTAACTTGAACCTGAATGTCAGGTTCAGTAATTTCACAAACTTGAATCTGAATCTGAACCTAAAGAACCTATAGGATCAGTTAACCTATTTTTAAGTTCGGTTCCTAGGATAACCAGAACCTATTCATATCAATATATATGACAAAA
>JAOQMP010000208.1:29172623-29195064 GCA_027563575.1 Erythroxylum pedicellare | reverse complement strand
CAATCATTTCAATTTTTGCATTATGTTTTTCTTTCCTTTATACATGCATAATTCACCCCAAAATTCTCCTTTAATTGTCATTTAATAATTTTACATTTTAATCAAGGATTGGGGTCCAACACATCGCTTATCCCGAGCTTTAGGATTTCAACAAACGTCTAATCTTGGACGGTATCTGGGAGTGCCCCTTCTTCATTAGCACGTATGGAAAAAAAACCTACCAATTCATTCTTGACAAGGTTCAGCAACGCTTGTCTGGCTGGACTGCCAACCTGCTATTTATAGCTGGACACATCATACTGACTCAATCAGTAATTACGACCCTCCCCAGCTATACGATACAAACGGTTCGCTTGCCCTGTAGTCTTTGTGATGAGTTGGAGAAGCTCATGCGCCAGTTCTTGTGGGGTTCATCCCACAGCAACCATAGGCTTCCTTTAGTTAAATGGAGGACTTTTGCAAACCTAAGGCGATGGGGGGTCTAGGCATCCGAAATATTCAGGTTAGGATGGACAATGATTACCAAACTCTGAGCGTTATGGGTTCAAGTCCTCTCGGCCAAATATCACTTTGATGCTCATCCGATCCCCACTATCTTGGATGATAAAGGGGTTCTATGATCTGGAAGAACATCAAGGCAACCTGGCACCTCGTCCGCCAAGGACTGAGTTGGATGATAGGAGATGGTATTATGACTCATTTCTGGGTCGATCCTTGGGTTGTGGGTACCGGACCACTTTTTTCCCATGTTACCACCCATGTCTTAGATGCCATTTTGAGCCTTAGCATTAATCACTTTGTGGACTCCGTAGGCAACTGGAAGTGGGATACCTTTCACTCTTATCTTCTGGTCTCGATTTGTCGTCATAGTGCCAGAATGTTCCCTCCGAAGGCCTACTTAGACCAGGATAAGGTAAGCTGGGGCCTGACTGGTACTAGCCAGTTTAGCGTAGCCTCTACTTATTCTATGATTTTGGATGCTACCGACGACTCACCTCACGAAGTCTGGTAGGCTATCTAGGATTGGCAGGGTTTACCCCGTGTTCGTACATTCCTGTGGCTCTTGGCTCACGAGTGATTACTTACAAACCAACATCAGGTTCGTAAACAGCTCACCACAGATGGGGGGGGTGTATCCACTGTAGCCTTGAGGAATCCTCCGTGCACGTCATACGGGACTGCTTCAGAGCCCGTCAAGTGTGGAACACTTTCTCCTCCCACCTTATTGATCCTGACTTCTTCCATACACCGTCCCGGGAGTAGATCCTTCACAACCTCCAGCAACATCGGCGTGTGTTTGGCCATGATTGGGCATATGTTTTTGGGCTCATTTGTTGGTTCCTCTAGCAATAGAGGAACCAGACCATCTTTAATACACAGTTTACCTGGCCTTACTCACCTATTTCTCTCATTGTTTCTTATGTAGGTCTTCTTCATCCAGTAGACGTAGGGCCATGTCGGGTTCTCCCTGAACATCGCCAGCGAGCAGCGCTACGCACCGGCTAGACTAAACCGTCTCTAGGATGGATAAAGTTAAATACAGATGGTGCCAGCAAGTGGTCGTTGGCCTTAGCTTCAGCAGGCAATCTTCTCCGTGACAGTGCTAGCACCTAGAGGGGGGTTCATCCAAAATCTCGGCTGTGTCATCTGATGTTTGCAAAACTCTGGGGCATTTTTACCGGGCTCTCTTATGCGTAGAATCTAGGCTTTCGCAAGATCAAACTAGAAGTTGACTCTACTGAAGTGCTAGCCACTATTTCTTCGGCAACCAACTGCTCTCAGGCTCTCAACCCTATTGTCCAGGGCATCCATGACCTCCTTACTCGCAACTGGACTGTTACTCATCATCATATATTTCGAGAGGGTAATCGATGCGCTGATTGGTTTGCGCATTATGCTACTCACTTTGATATAGGGGTCACTTATTTTGAGATTGCACTCATTAGGTGCCAACTCCTCTTAGTAGAGGATCTATCGAGAACTGCCTCCCCTAGACGTATTATGTAACATGTTATTATTTTTTCTTAAAAGAAAAAGACTTGTCAAATTTGAGAGGTAAGTTTTATAGTACCTTTCAACAATTATTAAAAACAAAATTTGATATTGACACTGACTTATAATAAAATTGATAATATCTGAAAAAATTTCAACACCCAATTTGAATTTGATTATACAGCAATCAGAAAAGAGAGAGGAGGAACTGCCACGTGCACTTCAGTCGTTCATCATGAGAACGTTTATACATATATATATATATCCAAAAGCTTCCAGACCCTTCAGTACTCGACAAAAACTATCTACAGTTCGCTGCATTTGTCTTTATCCGACTCCAACTCTAAGCACATTTTTAGTCATTGGGGGTGATATTCGGCCGCCGTCATCTCTACTATACTATAGAAGTGGCAAATGTTATTATGCAATGCAATGCTTGCAAGTGAATTGGTGAAAGAACAAGAGGCCACGTGGAGAGTTGACCCATTAGGTGGGGTTCCCATGATTACCACATGAGGCCGTCCTTAGGGTACCCAATTTCCATAAAACCAAGACCAAAATGGGCCAATTAAAGCGACTCACAATTTAAACTAAGTTTTTTGAAAAAGAACAACATTCCAAAATCTCATCTTTGGCTCTTTGGCTCTCTAAAACGTTTCTCTGAAATAATGTATAGAAGAAGAGAAGAAAAACAGTAGCTAATTTTGTGTTTGAAATTTGAATCCTACCAAAGTAAGTTTTGTTTTCACTTCTCTCTCTCAGCTCTCTTTTCAAGTGTGCCGTTTCTCTCTGGGGAAAGTTTTGATTTTTAAGTTGCATTTGGGAGTTTTAGTACGAGAAAACTTTTGTTCTTTTTTTTTTTTTTGACTCTGCATTTCTCTGTTATTGTTTGGACAATCATGCAATCAAAATTTCCCCCTCTTAAGCCTTTTTTTATAATTTATTTTTCCTATTTTCTTTGGTTTCATGCAATTGCTTCTTCCTCTATTTCTTTGTTGGATTCTCAAATTGGATTATTTTAGGCTGATGAATTCCAATTCATATTGCAGTGCAGGGATCAGTTTGATTTGATCCTCCATTATGCGTATTTTAAATTTCTTTTTGGTTAATATTGTTTCTGGGAAACGGTGCTCGTCAAATTGCATCTTCAATTTCGATGTTTTGATGAGTTCTCTTTACTTTATGTGAGTTTCTCTTTTGCATTTAATGCTGGGTCTGTTTCTATGATATTTTGTGGGTTTAAATTTGGCAGTTTTATAGAGCCCCGCTGAATTCAGGGTTCTAAGGACGGGATTTTATTTCTGCTAGTGTTCATGCTCAATTTATAATATTTAGCTTCAATCAAACTTCTTTTGATTTTAATTGGACTTTCTTTTTGTTTTTTTAGGTGCTTATTTATTCTTTTAGGTCTCTAATATAATTATCTCGATTGCTTTTAGGTAAAAGAAAAGGATATTACTCTTCCCATAATTGAATTGGTTCTTATCGACATCTTTTGAGTTTGGGATTGATTATGCTGATCGTAATTCAGGTTCAGATGTGGTGGTGGATTCTCAGGGCCTGATTCTTGCAAACCTTGGGATCACTGAAGTTGTAATCTTAAGTAATATGAGCAGGGTATTCAAAATGAGTTGTTATGTGAAGATTTGTTAAATGGGGATGCGTACAATGGGATCTCAAGGTGATGGTGGTAGTAACGGCAAACAGTCCGATTACCAGCCATTGGTACGTCAAAATTCATTGTACAGTCTCACTTTGGATGAGGTTCAGAATCAGTTGGGTGACTTGGGGAAACCCTTGAGCAGTATGAACCTTGATGAACTTCTCAAGAATGTATGGACCGCTGAAGCTAATCAGTCGATGGGTACTGAGGTTGAGGGTGTACAGTTGGCTAATCAAACTGCTCAACATCAGGCAAACCTGTCATTAACAAGTTCCTTGAGCAAGAAAACAGTTGATGAGGTCTGGAGAGATATTCAAGAAAGCAAAAATAATGGGGAAAAGAAGACTAGAGAGCAGCAGCCTACTTTGGGGGAGATGACTTTGGAGGATTTTTTAGCCAAAGCAGGGGTTGTGGCAGAGGCGTCTATGGATAAAAAGGACTTTAGTCCTGTTCTTGGATTTGATACAACTGTACCTCCGCAGTTCCCGCAACAAGGTCAATGGATGCAATATACACATCCACAATATCAGCATCAACAACAGAACATGATGGGGGTTTTCATACCCGGCCAACCGATACCACAGCCACTTCCCATGGGGGCTGGACCGGCTGGTGCTTTGATGGATGTTCCCTATGCTGAGAGCCAGGTGGCTTTACCATCTCCTATGATGGGAACATTATCAGACGCACAAGCAACAGCAAGGAAAAGAGGTGCGCCAGAGGATATGATTGAGAAATCTGTTGAGAGGAGGCAGAAAAGGATGATAAAGAATAGGGAATCTGCTGCCCGTTCTCGAGCCCGGAAGCAGGTGACTTTCCACTTAGTTTCTATTTCAAGACCACAATGTTTCTTTCCTCACTTTTTGGCTTATGATTTTCCCTTTTTTCAATTCTTTGTGACCTTAAAGTGTACCATTAACAGGCTTACACAAATGAGCTGGAAAACAAAGTTTCTCGTTTGGAAGAGGAAAATGAAAGGCTGAGGAGAAGAAAGGTCAGTGTTTGCTTTTTAGTTATGTTTCTGTTCCCGACGTTAACATCTATGGGACCATGGAAACATTGGTATTGACCAAGATTTTTTTCCTCTTTGTTTTCACATATTTTTTTCCCCCAAAACTGAAACCAGTTAGAGTGAGTCTCATGATTAGTTTAGATTTCTATTAGATTTGTTATGTAATCTATGGTGTGTTTTTATTGGCGACCATTTCATTTCCTTTTATCCTAACAAGTACAGGCTTTAGAAAGTTTTCCAACCTTGACCACTAGGACTAGGAAAACTAGGTGACATGATATTTGCAGTCAACGTAAGTGAGGTGTTTAAATCTATATTAAGTTCATCTCTTTGTTTTTTTCTCTCGTCCTCTGGATGGATCACAAAGTGGATTTGTTTGGGGTTTGCATTAGGATTTCTTTCGTCCATACTGACCTATTTATAAAAGAATTATATTTCAAGGGCAGCTCTTTTGGCTTCTTTCCAGAAACATCTCAATTTCTCATTGCTGCCGTGTGTTTATATTTTCGTAGATTCATTAGTGGCTGTAGATGGTAAATGCTTTGATACTTTTAAGAAGCATGATTTTCTTATGAAAATGCCAAGGACTGTCAGAACTGATACCTCAGCTTTAAGCATGCTTCTTTCTGTAATGAATTGCTTATTTGGGACACATTTCTCTTCTAGGTGGTCTTTTGTAGGGTGCTTATGGACTCTCTAATAGCATGGATCGCACAAATTTTAGGAAGAGGTCTAGGTTTTAGTTGTTTAACTTGAGGTCTTGTTGGAATATTAGTTAGAGCTTATTTAAATTAGTAGCTCTAAATTCTATTTGATTTAATTCCTTTATACATAGTTTAGGATTTAGTTTAAACTATTATTAATAGACGGTTAGCTTCATTGTTTACTAATTATTTCTTAATTCATATTTAAGAGCTTATACCTCCCACTCTTTGTTCTCTTTCTTTCTCATACTTCTTTCTGTCTTGCTTCTTCCTAACTGCCCTTCTCTTTTCTTTCCTCGCTTGCTCTGAGGATTTCAGGTTGTAGGATAGTGTGATTTGTTGAGTATGTTGCTTGCTTATCTGAGGCAGAATTGTAGGATCCTACTTTTTTGAATTGTAGGATCCTACTTTTTTGATCATTACTTAAAAGGTTGAGAATACGAGGTTACATCTCAAGGATGTTTGAATGGATATCCTTGGGAAAAGGATTTTTTCTTCAATTATTGGGATGGAAGGATAATTTGATGCAGCTTTACAGGATCTCTTGCCGAGGACATGATAGCTAATTTAATTGAATGAGATTCCAATTGAGCTAGTTTCCCTAAAATATACCAAAAATGAAAATCAGTGGTTTGAATTGAGAATTTATCCATATTGATAATGTGCATGTTATTTGGAAAGGAAAATGAAACTCCATAAAAGATATTTATTTAGATTTTGTGCCATTTTTGGTACTTCGTCCTAAGCCTATCGTATACCGTTCCCTGGTCCCCATATGAGAAAATAAGCTGTTGGTAAAGAATCAGAACACCATGGCGTTTTGGAACTTGTTTTCTTAAATTATATCCGTCCAATTCCTTTATACTAAAATCGGATAAAATCTTGCAGGTAATGGGCAGTTTAGTTACTAACAGTGCACTAATAAGGTCATTGAACATTATCAGCGGAAACTGACAAGTAACATAAACGTTTGGCTCCCTTTTCTGGAGAATTTTTATCCTTTGTGTTTTCTCTCCTTTTTTAGCCTGATAGGATAGATTATTTGATTGTAGGGCCTTGCCTCGTCCATCTCTCACGGACTTCTGCTAAAACCAAGATAGTTCTTTTCTTTTTATCTTACAAACTTTGTTATGCAGGCAGATGAATAAATATTGTTCTCTATGGCCCTAGCAACATTGGGAGACTATTAATAACTTAGATTAGCTTATGTTCAGCTGGTAGCCTGAGTTAATATTTTGACTAATAGCCACATAACTTTTCAGCATCAGAGCCTATATGATAATCTTGAGGCATAACTTAAATCACATGGTTTAGTAAGCATCTATGATAAAATTTTGGAGTTTGGTACGTTCATTCTCTTCGCCATTTTGTTCTATTTGGTCATCATACTTTCCGTCAACATAATGTAAAGCTGTTTTCTCTTAGTTATGTTCAAGCATCATGGATTTGTTGATATTAAATCTATTCTTGCTTCTTTCTTTGACGAATTAGTTTTAACTTATTTCAAGTTTTCCTCTACTCACAGGAGTTAGAGAAGATTCTGCCTATTGTGCCTCCAACTGAACTGAAGTATCAGCTCCGCAGATCGTCATCAGCTCCGTTTTAGCTTACTTCTTTACATAAAATTTTGTAGATAAGTTGAATTCTTGTTTGTGCTTCTTATTTTAGTTCTTAGGTCAAAGGTTAAGCAAGCTCTAATTTTCGGCACTTCAAGAAACAGCTATAAGTTGCCTGGTGTAATGGCATTTATTTATTGTATGAAGTTGAGCTTATAGGCTGTGGGAAGTTGGAAAGAAATTAACTTGGTAGTTTATGGTCTTCGCCATCAAGTGTTGCTAAGATCTGGCTAAATCCTTGTGGCCCGCATCAAGCGGCAGAGCTCTGCCTGAGCACCACCTTTTAGTGTTTTGAGTAAAGTTACTAAAAGCAATCATCTTAAGATGCTTAGGATGGTTGTTGCGCTTGCGCTTGCGCTTGATATTGCTGTCACAGGATTAACTACTGTGGAATATTTTTCGTAACTTTTTAGTTTGACATTGAAACTATTTTTTGGTTTAAGTTTGGTAATTACAACTTGTCCTATTAGTTTTGCCAATTATTAGTCTCTTGCATGGAAACGAGCTTTAACTTCATCATGGATAAGTTTTAGTGGGCAGGTTTTTAAGATTATTAACTTGTAGGGCGTTTTTAAGATTATTAGTTTTAAATAGGTTCTAATTTATTCAATGTAATTAAAGAATTTCAATAAGTTCGGTTTCTAATTAAAATCAATTCATTCAAATTTGGGTTAACTAAGTCATTGTGGTACATTAATTTTGATTTTGATTTTGATCAGTTGACTAATTAATGTAATTATCTCTCAATCTCAGTCAATTGATCTAATAATTTTAATTAGTTTTAGTAAGATTTAATTCACTAATTAAACCTAATCAACTTTCGATTGTAATCAATCGACCATAGCCACAGGATTGGCAAGACTGGATGAGCCTAATTCGAAGTTTAGTCAGGCTCGAGTCACAGAGTTCGAGCTTATTCAGCCTGTCTAAGACAACATCGTTTCGTGATAGGGATCAGGTCATTCAAGTTGTTCAGGCTGGTTTTCAAGGTAACTCCTTAAACTCGGACGCATTTAATTTTAGAAACTGTTTACTTCGGGTTGGAATGTGAACATTTTGCTATCCTTAGTCAAACAAGTTTGAGAAATAATTAATTGTATTCAATTAAGGTTAACTGGATTTCAATGATTAATTTAGATTTTTATATTTCTTTAGCCTAGAATTGATTTTTAGCTTTGTATGTTATCTTTTCTCTTTCTATCCTAAAATTAGAAATTAATTTTTTAACTTAATTCCTCTTTTTTATACTTAATGTTGGTTTTCAAAAGATGATAACAATATGCTTAATTTTAGCTCAATTGTTTTTTAATTTTTATCTTCGTTGTTTTTTGATTTTATTTCAAATTTAAGGTAATTGATAGTTTATTTCTTTTATTTTAGAGTTGAGTTTACCTCTTATTTAGTCCACCATTTTACTTATTATGTTTGACTTTTATTCTTAATTTAGTCTAGTATCCACTTTAACACTTACATATTTGTTAATTTAATGTTTAATTTAGTTTCTTTCATTTATATAAAGTGCAAAAAAGAAAATAAAAAAAATGATAACAAAAAATCAAGCTTAAAATTATATAGTTTGATATATTAAACAAGAAATAGTAAATAAATTGAAGATAAAAGAGAATCCTAATCTCCTAAGCTAATTCTTATTCAAAAGAGAATCCTAATCTCCTTTCTCTCTCTAAAAGTAGTTGGAACCTTCTTTTCTTATATTTGGTTGCTCTTAATTATGTCACCTTCCATGTTTAAATGATTTATTTTCTTCTTAGTATCTACAAATGTTTTAGGCTTGGCAATTGGATAGAACCTGGTTTAGTTTGGCCTGAAGTTAACAGGCCAAGCAACCTAATGACAAAAGGACGTTTTTTTGTGAAAAACAACGTCGCTTTGAATTTTTTAAAAGAATAAAAAGTCTGGTGTGCGGGCCCATTTCCATCCATAACATGGTTTGAATATTATTCTTCTCCATCTCATGAAATTTTCTCACCCACCTCATCACGTTGATTTTGTTCAATTCCTTCACCTTGTTTCTTCAAGAATATGTTATCTCCTTCATCATGTCATAAGAAAAACCTGATCTCTCTCTCATAAATGATGATGATCGTGTAGTGTTGAGAAGCTAGGGTTAAGAGTGATTTGAAGATCTTGAAACTTAAACAAGTAATTAGTATGTTATTCTTCTTGATATGTTGAGCAAAACATGCATGATGATAGTTAGATGATAAAAGATCATGAAATGGTGATGAAAACATGTTGAAGCAAGGATGAGAAAAATGAGCTCATAGATTTCTTGTTTTGTGTATATTGTGAGTGATAATTTATAAATTGTTAGAGAAATGATTTTTAGCTAGAATGATCATTTTAAATGTTGTAGAATGAATGCAAAAATTTATAAAGGGATTATATATGTTCATGTTTTGTTTTGAGGTGTGATCATGTGGATTATTGGTAGCTGTTATAAAGATGAACTAGAATGAGTTTAAAGCCAAAGAAAAGGCTAGTGTATTGTCTTTAAATGAGAAAAAGTAGGATGATAGTTTTGAGACAAAGTAAAGTTGAAAATGAAGTTAAATGTATGCTGGAATATGTTAGATGGAGTGTTTTCACTGAATATGCATCAGTATTTTGGCCATATCTTGATCTGTAGATATCCAAATGGGATGATTTTAAGTTTAGATTATTAAACTAGAGACATATGGCTATATTTTTCATGAAGGAATGAAATTTAAATTCTTTCTTTAAAGATTTAAAATTTTGGCTTGAAGTTGGCTATAGTGTGTTGTCACGGTGTGAGAATAGTATGAAGTATTTTATGTATAACTTGCAGAATATTAAACCAAATTAAGTTAAATTTGGTGTCGTTAGAAACTTAAGACATATGGGAACATTTTTTTAGCAGAATGTATTACCTAAATACTTCATTTTTCTTGTCAAAATGGCCATGAAAATTTGACGAAAATCTATTTTTAAAAAAAAAGTTGGAATGATGCTTGAATAAGGGATCAGCAGGTAGTGCATGATCGTACACAAGCATGATTGAGATAAAGAGGAACATCAGGAATTAGCATGATTGTGCACAAGCATAATCGTGATAAAGAGGAAACATCATGAGGTTGCATGATCGTGACAAAGAAGGTGCACTGCTGTTTGACAGCTTTCAATACCCTTCACTTTTTTTACCATAACTCCTCGGAACCTCTGATTAACTTGAAATTTGAACCACAAGCTCCTCACACATTCTCCTTCCTCTCCACCAAATTTCATTGTCATCTAAATTCACTAGGAAAGTATTGATAAATGGTTGATTGATGAACTTAGGAAGTTCAAGTTTTGTAAGATATAATATATGAATTTATCTCAATTTGGAAGTTATGAGTTGTTAATGATACAAAAGTGTTCTTAGAAATGCTAATATGATTGTAAGGAGATGAGTAATGTGTATCAAGTAAGAATGAAGGAGATTTTGGATATTTTGTGATCATAAAATGTTAGAATAATATTGGTGAATGATTGACTGATGATATTATAATAATCAAGTGTATTGAGCTATGAACCTTAGTGTATGATTGGGTGATGAACTTAGAATAACCAAGTGTTCTTGAGGTGTAAACCTAAGAATAAGCTAAACACATACAAATGATAAGGTTTGAATGATCAAGAGACGTGATTAAGGAAACATACCTAGAATAGTCAAATTGAGCATGCTTTATACATTACACCAATACGTATGTGTACAATTGAATTTTTATGTGATTATGCAATTAATAATGTGTGTAGAATATGTGTATTACATAATGTTGATATACAGGATAAAACGTCCGCATCCAGAAATTTCTAGATCAAAAAAGCAAATGCTAATCTAGAGCATATTGTGAGTCGACCTAGACGGTCTCACTTTCATTGTTTGTTCTATTTTAAATTTCTGTATTGAATTACTACTAAATGTAAATGTGATTGAGACAATTCCAGACATTAATAGTCCGAGGAGTTTGATAAATGTGAGAACGTAGAAAGTGCTTCATTGAATGTGAATGTGAATGAAATAAATGATTTTCAACATTTTTGTTGAATGCCAGACATCGATCCGATGAAAAATGTGAATATGAATGTGAAATTGAAAGCTAGGGATTGATTGAATATATGTGAATATGATGGATTTCATTATGTGAATGCATGATAACATAAAGGCAGTTGTGACCAGAGTGACCAGTCTGAAAGAGCTTAAAGCTCGGAATATATACAAGAGCTACAGGCTCAGTTGTTAATATGCTCGGTATCTACAAAGAGATATGGGACAATATCTGAAACAAGCTTGGTATCTACAAGAGATATAGGCCTGTAAAAAGGCACTTGGTCACAACAATAACAATTGAAAGTGAGTCTTATAAGCATTGCATATATAATTGATATGTATGTTTTAAATGATCGAAATGAACTGTTTGATTGCTCTGAATGTGAAATGTGGAATAAGTGATCAAAGTGTTATGTGATGCTATATGATTATTGGTGAAATGATGTGTATTATATGATGACATGAATCGTATATGAAATTCAAGTATGAACTATTGTATTATATGATATGAGTGAGCCATCGAGGATTGTTTGTTCACTAAGTTCGCAAAACTCACCCCAAAATTGCAACATTATTTTTCAGGCTCAGAGGAGTTACCTGGTTAGATCAACTGGAATTTAACCACTGCATATGGATAAGAGTTAGAGGTTGGGATCAGTTGTTTATAGTCTTTCTTTGTATTTTAAAAATTGTATTCCATAATTATTGTGCAACATTTATGCTAATTGAAAAGTGTACTGACTGGAAATGTTTTGTATTAGGCTCAGATGATTACTGGAATATATGATGATGTGTTAATTGTTTGTAACATTTGCGACTGAAATTAAAATGGGCCAAAAAAGGTTTATTGATCTTCTAAATATGCGTGTGATGCCCAACAAAATTGCAATGGGTGTGATTATTTGACCGTTCGAGCATGCCACCCTCATAGATTATGTTCTCGAATACCATTGGTATGTTCAAGAATATTCCCTATAAGAATGGGGTGCTACAATTTGAATCATATGAGTCTAAAAGACAAAATTAAAGCAAAATGATTTGACATACTCAACATGTGCTTAGTAGCAAAACACTTTTAATAAGAATATCTTGTTGATTACAAGAAACTATTCACACTAATTACGTAGCACAATTAAATTTGTAGTTATGTTGGAAACATATAATTCATGGTATATGTATTTGTTTATTAATACCCTAGTTATATTAAAGTTAGACAGGAAAGAAAATTATATGCATTAAAGAAGACTTTATATGAATAATAATTTTGTCCACCACAAAATTAACAAAACTATTCACAATTAACATTATACCAATGTGTAGCCACATTTGAACATTTCAAATTTAACAAAACATAATGAATTTAAACATGAAAATATTCTAAAAAATCATATCAATATCATTCATGAATTTCTTCGAACACCTAATGTGCAACCACATATCAACCTAAATTAACAAAAACACTTCATTATTTTCCTTTTCTTCAACCATAATAACACATATCCACTACATTTCAATCATTATCATTAGCAAATAATGCAAAGAACTCAACATTCCACATAAAAAATATCCATGGTTATCGACATATACATTCAGTGTTTAATGTGAGATGAAAAATATGAAAGCAACACCACTCACTAGTTGAAGACAAAGTACAAGGAGACGATGGTGATAGAGAGAGGAGAAGAAAGTGAAAAAATAGACGGTGGGGTGTGAAAGAGTTTCAACAATGGAGCATTTATGGTGAGGAATAGACGAAAATGAAAAAAGAGGGAAAAAGAGAGGTGTTTCACGCGTCTATGTTTAAACAGACAGGGATGTCATTGTTTGTAACCAAACAAATGACACCGTCTCAGCTTATTTTTTTGTCCTCTGTTACATTTGTTGACGAAGATAAAATTAGTCGCCAAATCCCATATTTACCTACCAAATTAAAACGTCACAAATTCTGCAACATTTTGCTACCAAACTAGATAAACGTCGCCAATACTAAACCTTTTTCATAAAATTTTTTATTTTGCTAAAATCAGTAATACGAAGTACTCATATTACAATCAAAATTATTCACTAATATTTTTTTTACAGTTATATATGCAACCAACATCATTAACATCATGTTTGGAAATTATTAATATTTAATGTTGATTACCATTTACAAAAGAATAATGGAAAATATTATCGCCTATGTTTTATTTCTTATAAGTTAACTTAATACTATTTTCAAATAATATTTTATTTTGCTAAAATGATTAATAAGAAGTGAACATATGTACAATAAAATTCGTTCACTTAATGTAATATTTAGCAAATTATTTGCAATAAACTTATAATATTATTATAAATCAATGTAATTTACTTATAAAATTTTCAAACAATATTAGGGCGGTCATTAAGGTATTGTAATAATAATTTTTTCTCTATGTGTAATAATAATTATTTTACTCAAAGGTAAGAACGAATATGGCAACATCTTTAACTTGGCAACGATTTTTTTGTTTCTAACAACATTGTACTATATTTCTTCCGACATAATGGAAAATGACATTGTTTACCTTAACAAGAAACGACGAGTATTATATTTTTATCACTTTTTCAATGAACCTCTCTTCATTCTCGTGTTAGTCATCAACATTCCTCTACATTCACAGTCCAATAACCATTGTCCCCTCTCTTATGCTCATCTCCTGTATTGTGGTCATTACCGTCGAAGAACCATCCTTAATTGTATTGGTATTGTTCTTTTTCCTATTTCCAAACCCTCTATCTTGTGCTAAGTTTAATTTATACCTTTAAGTGTTTATTGTGAATTCTTAATTATGCATTTATTGTATAGGTTGTGTTTGTGGTTGTATTTCAAAGATGATTTATTGTCTTCCTTTGTTAGTTGTATATGGGTTGACTTCTTTTTATGACCTTTAATGCTTCCCCCAGGAAAGCTTGCTAACTATTTGATGAAAGGTCTGAAAGAGTATTTAACATTTTTTACTTTGTATTAATAGTAATATAACCCAATATAGATAATACAATATTTATGTACATCAAGAACATGGTCATGAATAATCTACTTTAAATTCTAAATTTTTGATATGATACAAAGGGTAAATAGATTACTGTTATTCACATTTGCAGAATATAACTCTTAACATAATTAATCAAGAAATTTCGATATGGCAACTAGTTTTTTATGGTAGAAATTCAGTCTGTTGGGAGGAATATGACAAAGTTGTCCCTATTGAAGAAAAAAAACAATGCAGAACAAATCTCTTCTTCATATACTAATAATCGTTTTCCATTCATGGTTGATCTTCTTCTTCAAGGTTTTTAGCATCATCCAAACTATATCACTTTCCTTATTATGTAGATCTCATTTCCTGTTATAAAGCTATTATATATATATTCACATTTGATGATATATACTATATGTTGTGTTAAGCTTCCTTGAATCTTCAAGATAACTTCTATGCCCATAGAGGCGGAGGCGATGTCACAACAGTTTATAAATGATTAGGAAATTTTGTTGTTTTGGAAAATTGGTTGATTCCAAAGATTTGGCCTGGTCATTTAGGTATGCATTTGTTCTAATTTGGGTTCGTTAAACAAATTCACTAAACTAGCAATCTAAGTTCTATATTGATTGTGCTTTAGGTGAAACGCATTATACTAGCAGTTCATCTGAAGAAGTTGTCTTTTATACTAAATTTGAGAACTCATTCACTGTATCTTCTATAAGTTTAGCTATAGCGAAGAAGTTGTTAGAAGAGGGTGTCAACAACTCTACACCTAAGGGGAGATCTTTTACTATTTTAATTGGTGCCTTCGATCATGCAAGGATCCTTTCTAGGAATCCAGACAAAGGGAACTCATATACCTTTATTGACTCTCATATCACTTGGAAACTAGAAAAAATAATTATATTATTATCATTTATTGATGGAATCAACTGGACTCAGCTTTAAACTTTATTTATTATTCTATTTGTAAGAATTTTTCAAACAGCCTATCTACTAGTTTGGGATAAGGATGTGTACTATTGTTTTTGTTGTTCTATGTCTGTAAGAATTGTTAACCTTCTAATTAAAAGTTTGTACTCCCTAGCATATATCATTATATTATATTAATACCATTTCCAAAAATTTTATAAATAATCATCTCACTATTACTAAATATTAATGATTAATACTACTTATAACTTAAAATTATGGTATTTTTAATATTGTTAAAATTTACCATTTCCAAAATTTATTTACTTTTGATATTTAAATAACTTACCATGTGTTTTTCAACAATATGTTTTAAAAATTGAAAACAACTTTACAACAAAACATATCTTAACTAGGATAGATTATAAAAATATCAATTATAATTAACCTTAACTACGAATATTACTTACTATTAACAAACTATCTTCCAAATATTATTAATTTAAACAATATTATCACATATCAAATTTCATCAATATTCATATAAAAATTTTGGGAAAAAATATAAGAACCACTTTTAGTGACAAAATAATAGACCGTTGCTATATCCTACCTCATTAGTGTCGAATGAAGAAAAATGGTTGCAATATGTCACCAACTCGCGACGCTAAAGAAAATCATCGCCAAACTTTACTAACAAAGTACAATAATCATTGCCAATAGTAAACATTCCATGACATTCAAACATTTATCCTCCGTATTATCGTTGTTTGACCTTCTGCGATGATTTATCAAAACATCTGTAAAAAGGAATGTAATTTGTGACACAATTTAGTTTTCTGTCGCTCTTTTTCTTGGCAATCGTTGACGTTTTACTAAATCGACGTTAATCACATTGATTTGTCCCACATTCACTGATAATTGTTTCTTTTTTGTAACGGAAGTACCTTAACGTCATTAAAACGTGTGGTTATTGCGACGAAATTATAAAAGCTTCGTAAGATTGTTTTCCCTTTCCAACATTTTGCTTAATCGACATAGATTGTTTGACTTTTAGTGACAAACTATTAAAGCATCGTCAAAGGGACAGTTTTAACGACGATTTTATTTCATCGCCAAATAAATCGTAGCCAATACAAATGTCTATTGTAGTGACATGAAGGACTTAGATGCTTTTTCTCTTATGCGATTGAGAGCCATCTTGAATTTGAGAATTATGGCATTACAATTTTCTTTGGAGTCGTTTGCAAACCAAATGCCATCCTGAAATTCAACTCTTTATTCCAATTTATCCTAATTTCACGTTGCAGTATCTCCGCTCATCTTCCAGAACACGAGATAATGGAAGAAGCGAATGAATGGGTTAGGTTTGGCTGTTTTGAGATGTGAACGAAAGAGCTATTTCCGAAAACTTGGAAGATTTGAAACAAGATTCTCACAAGCTAGAGTGTTAAAATCATGAAATGGAAAAGGAAATCAATGATGAAAAGGAAAGGAAAAGAAGATAGCAATAGCTGCAGTAGTAGAGAGAGTGGAAGATAGGACAAAGCCCAAAACAGTTTGACATGGGTAATAGAGTGAACTTTCCATTCCTCTACACGTGTCCCTCTTCTTCACCCAACAAATTAACCCCACCCCTCACTTTTTCGTCTTCCTTGTTCCTTCCTCTCTTTCCCCCTAAATCTTTGGGGGTGTTCTTCAGCTACCCAAATATAGATTTATATAATTCAGAGTTAGAGCAACCAGATGTCAAGAAACAAATTTCTAAACGAGTAACGACGAACAAAAGCAGCTAACTACAAAAAGGTACAGTACATAGAGGCACAGCTGCAGATAAAGAGAGAACCGAAAGCCGTCTTAGACTGAGCACATCATCATAAACAGACACGAAATTTAAGGAGGGGGATCTAAATCATTTTTATTTAACAGAAGAAGAAAGAACCAACTTCTCGTTATTATTCAACTGTCTACTGCTCTTTATCTCCTTAACTGGGCACCAATTTTTTGCAATTTCTCTTACCTGGACTCATACGTAATTAAAACTTAGCTCTTACAACAAGTCATATGAGTTGAGAGAGATGTACACGAACAAGTCAAGACAAAGAGAAGAAGAAGAAGAAGGCCTAGAACAAGAACTAGGTAGCGGGAGCGAGAATATTGGATTAGTACTTCCAGTGACTGGCGGTACCTAAAGCCAATGATTGATGAGCTAAGCGGAAGAGTGATAGCAACCCTTGTTGCTAGCCTTTCATTTCATGGCTTTAATCTAACCCACTCCCAACGTCCTTCCAAGGGCTCGTCCTTTTCTATATCGTAGTTGTACCTGTGCCATGAAATCATTTTGCTTTTAATTTCCCGGGAACATACAGGAGGTTCATGAGAATTATGTACAATGCATGCATCACTGCGGCGTCGAATTTTGAGTTATTGTTCAGAATTTTGATCTATATCTTACTTCATGAAATATTTCTTGATTCCCTTTTCAGCTTCGGCGAAGAATTCTTCGAGTTCAGACTCCGTCGGTATCTTGTTCGTCGTAGTAGAACTACGGCCAGAGCAAGTCTCCAATGGTCTTGTTGTTGAATCCAGGTCGTCTAACAATTCACTTGAAGACGTCGTCTCTCTCCTGAAACATAAGCAGTTTACACCGATGAAAATGGAGAGACTACACTCACACTGAGCCTGAATTTTAAGAACTAAAGAATTTAATAGATCGGAGAATTCTGAATTTCGAAATTTAGCGATGTAACATGAAGTGATCAAACCTCTCTTTGCAGCTATAATCCATTGATGTCTCGCCTTCAACACTCTCTTGCTGAAAAAGCCAAAAAAATATACCACCATATAAATATTTGACATAGAGGCAAAGAAATTAAAGCACTAGAAACCGAAAATTCAAGAAGAGAATTTTTGAAATTTAAAATACGAAAACCTAATTAATTTATCACCTTCAGATCTGCGAAGTTAACTCTGTCGCCCGGTCCATTACTAGAGCAACAAGATGTCGAAGCATGATCAGATCTAGGGCTGGAGCACCTGTCCTCATTAATCACGCTCCAAAGGCCAGAATTCACCTCCGGAGACGGTGAGACCAGATTCTCAGGGGTAATTGTGACGCGTTCACGTCTACGATTACTACTGCGAGTTCTACGAGTAGTGTCAGGAGTAGTACTCCTGAATTTAACGTACGAAGTGGAGGTGTTCAATTCTTGACGGTTGATTTTCCTTTTCTTGGCAGTGACGGTGGAAACAATCGTCTCCAGTGCAAGAGGGCGAGGTCTGGTTCGAACGCCAGCGATCTCAGACATTTCCACCACCGCAATTCCTCTACACTTCCTCACCATGGCTGTATGGAGCTCGGTAGTTGATGATCAGATGATTATGAGCGGAGATTTAACGGTGAGGAATGGGTTTGGAGATATAAGGAGAGGCCTGACTGAGGGAGTGAGGAAGGGCAAGTAAGCAGAAGTTTAGTGGTCCAGTCTCCGTTAACTCTGACGGGGAATCTGTGACGGGGAAGTTGACGGCGCCGTTATATTGATTGGGCCGTTAAGGAGGGAATGCGCCGAATTGTAGGTAAATAAGTGCGAGCCACGTGCGGTCCCGCACGTTAGGAGTGTCAATTTAAAGTGAGAAACTATTATGATCGTTGTAAAAACCAAAAGAGCTCCCGTAAGGGGGAGGCTACAAATACTTCACTTTCGGATTTGAACTCAACTGAGGTATATGCGCTTTCAGTTACAGCTTTAGTTTAGATATGAGCTCTTTAGAAACTATGAAATCGATATGGTTGTTTAGTGATATAACAAAATCATTTTTACCTTAAAACGAAGAAACTTTTATAATATGCATAATAAATTATAAACTATATATTTAAACAAATCACTTAACAAATAAAATGATAAATTTAAAATATTTTGTATAAGAGAATTAAAAATTGTATGATAATTTATAACCGTATAGTTTAATAACAATTACAACGATATATTCTAAGCACTAAATAAATTATTAAATGTAAGTAATAATTTGATCGTATATTATTTATCGAATTGACTTTTTAAAATAATAAATATCCGTAATTAAGGCGAGAAATTCAACACCGAAAACGAAGCTTTTAAAAAAAATTTAGGATTGGTGTAGAGAGTAACCATGTTGTTGGGCAGACGATGCATAGAAGAGTAGACAAGTTTAGTATGAAGAATTCAGATCTTCTGTTATAATTATTTCGTAACAAAATTAGAATAAGGTTATTGAGACGGAATATCTGGCCCGCTACGTAGGCAAATTAATTCCAATTAAAAACCGAGATGGCAGACATGATCATTTAAGTTACGGCCATAACGGCTTAACGGTTGGGCAATGAGTATAGAAATGAATTTGGGAAACATATGCACTTTTACATTCATCTGATACAATGAAACCATCAACACGTGGACCTAAAAGATTAAACGGACGGTCCACAATGGTACGTGGACCACTGACTAGTGTATGGAGTTTCTTACTTCCGTGGTTAGATTGGTTATTTACTATTACTAATAATTATCCAAAAACGCTGTATTTTGGTTCATACGAATAAGATAACATTTTGGGGTTGACTCGTACTTCAATTTATTCATCTATTGATAAGGGGGAGAGAGAGAGGGGGAAGTAAGCACCCAGCTAGCGTAGATAGAGTTTCTTATTATAGGAATAACTTGAGTGACTTGTGTGAGTTAACGGGGAGGGAAGCGGTGCAGTACTTGATATTTCTAAATTTTGTAAAGAGAAAGATTCACTGCTCATGCTGTTTCAAATTGAGTAAAAGATCGCATCGAAACTTCATGATCTGGGGCCATTCTCAGGATACTCTCACCAGAGAATTTGCTTTTTAACTCGGGGGAGCACCGATGCATCAATTGCATGGCCGAGTAAGTACAAAGTTGATTTTATGTTGTAAAAACAATAAAAAGAAATATATATATATATATATATATATCACTCAAATTTTATTAATTTTAAATTTTAAAAAATGGATACGGTACCATTTCCTTTTTCTTTTCTTGAGGAGATGTTCTGATGACAGCAGTTTTCTATATTTAATTAAAATGTGAAGGTTATGTTCAATAACTCAATTGATATTTGACTTATTCGTCAAGCTTAATTCATGATTTAAGATGTTGGATCCATACTCCCATAGAATAAGAAAATTAATTGAAGGGATTGTAATCTGATCACGACACAACAATTAGAAAGATGGTGAATAGCACATGCATACGAACCGCAGAATAAAAATTTCATTGCCATTCATCTTATATTCCATCCATTGGAGAATAAAATATTATGCCAAAATGTTCTATTCACTTCAGGAACACAAAATTTTCTTTTAAACACGTATTCTGCACGACATAAGCTTTCTGATATTAGTATATTATTGATTTTGTTCAACTTATATGTTATTTCTTAATCTAAGAAATATGCAAGTTGGTTTTGAACTTGATGATGACATATATATATATATAAAAACAAAACTTACTTGGTTACTCGGAAAAAATTAAAATGATGGATATATATAAGATAGAATTATATATGATCAAAATTTTATTGAGGGAAGGAAGTAATAACATTATATACTTGTATACAGTTTGCATATCTGTAAATCATAAACAGAGATTGAATGATGAGTTCGTAAAAGACCTGAAAAGTAAAAAGGTGTCCTCTCTAAGGTGAGACATAATTCCTTAGCCGTCAGTAAAATACGATTCTTTATTATGGCTCGTACTATTTATGGATGGGCTGACAGAGGAGAAATTTGCTTGTTCCTTTTGATGAGAACAAAATGACCCGAACCACGAAAGCATAGAACTAAATCGACAATCATGGAAAGAATGGATTAACAAAAGCTAAATGCAAGATAAGAGAGAAAGATGAGACAGAGATAAAGAAAAAGACGATAATGACTAGGGAGGTACAAATCTGTTTTTCTTTTTTCCTACTAGCCGTGAGATCTCCAATAAATTTACCCCCAAAACCAATGATTAGTGATTGTTGGATGTTTTGGCTTTGTAAATTTAAAGGGATGTGCCTAATATCATGACCATAATGATGACTCTCTCCACCTTTTTTTCCTTGAATCCAAACACGGAGTAGAAAGATGAAAGAAAAAGCAAGATTCCTTAAATTTTAGATGATAGAAAAAAAGGGCTAGAGACAAAGGCACATGGAGATGGATAGTAGTCAATGGCGGTGGCACAGAAAACTAGACTACAATTTCACCAATACAGAGCCTTGCCTTAAAGAAGATGATAATATTGTAGTTGGGAGAAACAATAACCATTCCGTTTCTATTCGTATTTATTTATCTAATAAATAAACGTTCATAAAATAAAATAAGTATAATATAATGAAAATAAATAATTTAAACTTGGGACTACAATTTGTAAGAATTGTGTCCATAATTTCACCTTTTCTTAATAATAAGAAATTTTTGTTTTCTATTTTGATTTACTTGAGTTGAAGGTGTACGTTAATAATTACGAAAGCTGATCTGAATTATGAAGCGACCTCACCAAACATTCCACACTTTTGCCTATATGTTATCTTCTTTAAAATTTCCATACCCATTTCAAGCTAAGCACACTTATAGACCCTAGCAAGCGTTAGTTGGGTTGCATGGAATTATTAGAATTGCATGTGGTGTCTTTCCTATTCTGGGTTACCTTCGCAAGTAGTAATGTCTTTCATAGCTTATGTACCCTATTTTCGTAAGAGTGTAATTACCAATTATAAGGTAGCTTTTAATCAACAATGAATTTCAGCAATGCTTGAGTTGAAATCACAGGAGCTCAAGGGACTGTCCTTCCCAATACTATACGAGCTCCCAATAATTTGTGGTAACTTCAAACTGTGTTCTGAAAAAAAGTACACAAAAATCAATGAAGTCAAGATATACTAAATGGTGGTGGATCCAAGGGGGGAATATTAAAGGGAGGAACATGCACATCTATAGTTGCCAAAACTTTACAGCCAAAAGGACTAAATAACTTTAAATTTTATGTCTCTATGACGTTTGGCAGAATGTAAATTGCAAAGGTTTAGCCAAGAGAAATTGAAAAAAAGAAAATCAAAGAGCAAAAGTGCAAAATACAAAAAAAAAGAAAGAAAGAGGAATCTCAAAATATACAGAATTTGAATGAAGGTAGGAAGGCGACCTGGAAACTTCAATTTAAGGAATTGGTCTATATTTGATCACAATAAAGGATTTGAAAAGTAGTATTTTTCTTAATTTTGAAGAGCTTATGTATAACCTTTTCATTTGTTACTTGGAAAATAAGATACATTTACACTTGGGCTCTGTTTATTTTTATTTTTATTTTTATTTTTATTTTCAAATTTAGTAAAACTATCGTTGTTTAATTATTTTTTTGTCTTTGTTATTGGTTTTGATTTCTTTCTGGTATCAAAAGTTATAAAAACTATGTTTTTTGTT
>JAOQMP010000208.1:29151406-29162394 GCA_027563575.1 Erythroxylum pedicellare | reverse complement strand
TTAATTTACAATTATTATTAGTAATAAAATATTTATTATTATTTTAAAAACTTTGAAAAAAAAGGGGGAAGGAGAGGGAGGAGGGAGGGAAATTTTGAAAATTTTTAAAAATTTTGCAAAAAAGTCTCTCAATTTTTTAAAATTTTCGTTACCGGCCTGTATTTGACCGATATTTTGAATACCGGTCGGTACAGCCGAAATTGGCCGGTACTGACTGGTATTTTTCACTGGTATCACCTATACCCATACGGGTACTGGTTTTCGGCCGGTACGATATGGAATTCTAATCAATGCTTGAACCAGCTTTAAACCATTTTGTTTGATATTAGAAAATTTACTAATTTTTGTTTGTATTATAATAATAATAATAATAATAATAATAATAATAATAATTGACAATTAGCGAATTGTATTAATTTTTAACTGATTCTATCAGCGGTTAATTGATAGCGAATTATATTAGCTGATTTGATTAGCGGATAATATCAGTTGTTTATTACAGATGTTTGATAAAATTAAATGTTTAGTATTAGTTGTTTATATATAAAATGACTTATAATAGCATGACTTAAAAAAGATTTATAAACACATGAGTATTATATTTTAATACTTCTTTGAATCTATTAAAAAATATGTAGCATGTAATACTAATAGTAGTAATAGTAGTAGTAATAGTAGCAGCAGCAGCAACAGTATTAATAATAAGAGTAATAGTAATAGTAATAGTAATAGTAACAACAGCAGTAGTAATAGTGATAATAATAATAAGTACTTTTTTCTCCTTTCTCAGTCTTAAAGTAATGATAGACACTTAAAATAGGCCTAGTAGTAATAGTAATATTAATAATAGTAGTAATAATAATAATAGTAGTAGTAATAATAATAATAATAAGTAAATTTTCTCCTTTCTCAATCTTAAATTAATGATAGATACTTAAAGTAGGCCCAAGACTAATAATTACTGCAAAAAAAAAGACAAAGCTTTACCAATAATTACACGAAAGTTGCATGCAACTTATAAGATTGGAAAAAGGCAACAAGAAAAAAGAGAAATAGAGGCTTTGTCACTATCTGTGAGTATTCTTTAGAGGACTACATCTGTCATTTTTTATCAGTTGAAACCAATCGCCCATCTTCCTAAGCTTTTTAAAAATCAATTGATTGAGTTTAATCAACCTACCTAATCAGTTGATTATCAAACACAATAGTCAGCTGTTTAATATGATCAATCAGTTAATTTTTGGCTAATAAGTTATTCATCAAATGAAGCCATAATAATAATAATGATAATAATAACGATGAACGTAAAAAAAGCCTAATTTTTTTATAAATTTTATTTGTTTTTTAGATACTCTTATTATTTAAACTTTTCTTAAAATATCTTTTAGTACTATAAATAATTTAAAAGGACTTTTTACCTTCGAATTATCTTAAATTAGAAAGCTTTGTGACCGATTATTAAGCATCTAACAAATCTATATAATTTTTTTACATAATTTTAATTGTGAATTCTATTAAAATATTAAAAATTTTAATAAAAATTGATTTATCATTATTTTTAATATCATAACATATTTTATTTAAATAATAAAATATTTTAAAATAAATAAAATCATTTAGAACTTTACATGTTTTACCCTTAAAAAAAATTGATTGGTTCTACAGCATTGCAGTTTCGCATGTCGCAACATCGGTAGTCGGGTAACTCCTACAATTTTGGAACTTATGAAATTAGAGACAGATCACCTGTATCTATAATTCTTATTACTGTTTCAAAATGTAGCAAACCATTATCCACTGTCTTCGTTAAAAGCTTCAGATAAATTAGCTACTTGAAAGTTGAAAATAGATAAATTAATAGTTGTCACTAAAAGTATATTTGACTTTTGGATAGAAGGGAAGTTTTTAAACCCTCTCTCGAGTACCTTGACCATTTAACCATTGGACTAAACGAGAATTAATTTTTTTGAAGTATAAATAATCTAATAAGTATCCTCTGCTAGTTTCAAAATCAAAATCGAGGGCATATAAATGCTGGATAAGTGAAGTGTTTTCTGGGACCATGCACTCTTCAAAGGACTGCCATTTTAACCCCAACTGACTACCTCAGTACCTCGTCGCTTGCATGTATAAGCTACGTTGCATCAATGCGACATTGCAGTTTCATTGTTGGACAAACAATTTATTATTTTAATAAGATGGCCTAACATGACATCATGTGATATTCCTGCAAAAAGATCTAAGTAGACGGCGAAGATATTATTACTAAACAGGGATGTTAATTAAGTTCTCAGGGAACAACAGATTTGACCTATATTTTTCAGCAAAACCGATAGGCTCACGAATCGAAGCAATCAACAAGTGCTAGTATGATGTTTTTATTTATGTAGAAAAACCTAAAGTCTCTATTAAAAGAGAGCAAATCTTCTTCTGTCGTTGAATCACAAGGACTAAGAGAACGCTGGTATATTTTAGCTCCATAAAAGAAGGTAATGTTAGTAATGTAGTACATTGAGCAAAGTACATGTCAGAGAGTAAGTGAACATTGATACTGTGACCAACATATTCCAGAAATTGGCTACACGCACTTAACAGTGACAGCATTTGGTTTTGTTGGAATGGACCATCTAATTAATAGTTTGGAGTGTGGGTGGTGCTATCTTTTGGCCTGCGACTGACAAGTTCCTTTCAGTTTTTGTGAATCAAACTTAAAGAGGCTGAGGCTGGAGTGGAGATACATTAATCATGCATCAGTTAGTTACAAAGTGCAGCAGTACGTGTTAGATGAATGACAAAAAATGTACAGTTTTATTGTCTCTGATTATTGTATGAAAAGTAATAATAGTAAGCGTACTGGGTATGTCCATTTAATCTTGTATGAATTTCCTCCGGACAAGTCCAGTGGCTAGACATATAAGTCCGTAGGTGGCTAGAGGGTGTTAATTATGACTAGAACAGTAGAACCTACCATCTTTAATGAATTGGCAGTTGCAGATCAACCTGCTCATTTGATAAACTGATATGTAACAGTGGATGTTCTTGCTACTGCTACGATGCTAGCTAGTCTGTCTAAAAATATTTGATTTTATCTACACATAACTCGAGGCTCCAATGAATAATGAATTCAAATTTGAAACCATTCTGTTTGCTTGTCACGATACAATGTATAAACGAGACAAGGTTTTGGCCCAGTTACCACCGGACCAAACACTTGAAGATGTAAAATGGTTTTGAGATGACTCATCACTCACAAATCCCACACCACTTGTATTAATTCTGGAAGATTTTATCGTGTAGGACTAATCAAGACAACATGCCAAGTTGTGGACAGATCGCTCTCATGTTGGCAACAATAGAAGCAATGGTGGGGATCTGCATACATGGTGGCGTAAGTTGGTATACATAATACAACTATAAACTTCCAATGACTGGCCTTGTACCTTCAGCATCCTTTTCTCAGGTCTTTTCACGTAAATGTTTTTTTCACCTATCTTACCTTCTCCTTTTGATTTCTCGCTTGGACAAGTGAGTGAAGGTCGAGTTGGAGTCACGATCTACATACAAATATGAGTAAAATTTAGAGACTGAAATAAGATAATATAAAAATAAAATAGCATGGGACAGAACGTAAAGGCACATATCTACAACATTGGATTCCTAATGGGGGTGAAGGAAAACGACAGATCGTCGTGCTTGGACATGACCGCATTTTGTGCGGGAGGGGCCGGTGGGGGCTCAAAGTTTGCTGTTTTATCCTACACCAATCTGTCCAAAATCCAAACACAAAATTTGTCATTCTATTCTACAATTTGTTCTACCAACAACTGTGCGTCAACTTCTGTATTTATGTATCCCTATTTGACCTATCTTCTCCCAACTGAATTCCAGCCTTTGCCCTGCTTGTAGATAAAGTTCATACCCCTTTTTTTCTGGGCTCTTCATTGTCCTGTATAAGATTGGTATATGACTTCTGTTGTACTTTAAGAACAAAATGTGCTGAATGCCTCGTAACAAGTGATTGAATTCTTAAGTATTCTCTAAGATGTTTTAATTTTTTGAAGTCTTAAAATTTTTAAGGTTCAGAGTTTACTTAGATTTTAAAAATTTTGACCTCCAAATGATCATTTGAATTAAGCTCATCATTTAATTTTAAGTTAATAATTTATTAAATAATTTATTTTAAACATATAATTTATAAATTATTTTATATATTCAACTTTTGTCAATATTTCAAAAAATAATAATTATAATTTTTTAAAAATATAATCATTGGTCACTCTTTTTGTTTATTAAAATTTTTTAGTAAAATAGTATTTTTATTAGTTAAGGTTTTTTAGTAAGATTATATCTTTATTAGTTTACACTCATATTGACTAATTAGTTTCTTTTATTAGTTATAAATGAAGATTTCATATAAATTTTAAAATTTTAACTGGAATTATGTGACAATGATGTTGGAACTTTGCTACAACATTGGTATGAGTCAAGTACGTGATGATTATTTTCTTTCGTCGACTTGGATGGCCCAACAATAGTATCTGGGAACAAAGCCTAATATAGTTGTTCTGAAAAATATAGGATATCGATGTCTGGGAATTCTTATTTAAGTTCGTTTTAGCTAGAATATATCCCAAGTTAACGGTGATTTGAATTAATAGTTTCTTTCTAATTGTCAGTCAAACTCAAGTTGCTATATATTCCAATTTTTAACTAAATTTATATTTGTGAAATGAACCTAATTCATGGTGGATTCCACTTAATGCTATTAGATACTTTTCGATTTAGGTTTAAATTGTTGCATCAATTAAGGTTGCAATAAAATATAATTCTTTCTTTCTTATGTTCTCTGCCATTAAATCTGATTCTTGTTTTATCGTTAAACTTTGTACTTCGTCTTATGTTATGAAGTTTTGATAACCAAGCCTCTCTTACATAAAACCTAGTTTATATGCTTTCTTTAAATTGGAATTTTTATTTTTTGTCAAATTTTTATATCTAGTTCAAGTTTATAATGTTGGGAGTCAAAAAATAAAACTATCTAAAATCAATCAAAGAGCAACAAAAAAAATCTTCAAGTTTAACCAATAAATTAGAACGAGAACAAGAAACTTACTAAAGAAGCAAACACTGAGAAGCAAAGCTACTAAACTCAAATAAGGATTTACGAAATTTAATATCTCGCCCTACAACTATAATTTGTCTCACAAAGTTTTAGAATTGAAATCAAAGTGCTATGTGAACGAACAAACTCTCAAACTAATCTAAAAAACAATAACAAAAGGGATGAGAATACTATACTAATTCTCTTTATGTTTTTTTGTCACTTTTTGGTCTATTGGCTGCTCTCATGCGCAAAACCTAAGTATTTTTCTCTTTTATATCATGAAATAGAATTTTTTACACCACATACAGTCATATATATGGCTATGTAAGTGACCTTGTCTCTTTAACACTGTCCCATTACAAACTTGAACCAAAAAATATGAAGTGGATTTTCTTCCATTAAAATCTCCAACTACATCTACATCCGTATAATCTTCTACAGTTGGTTCACAATCACCAAAACACAACCCCACTTTGAAGTACCTCTTAAGCATCTCAAAATTCATTGCACTGCTTCCCAGTGAACCTTACCTGGATTTGACAAGCATCTTCTTACTAACATAACAACCTGTGGAGTATTTGACCTTTCACACACCATTGCATACATCAAAGACCCTACTGTTACTGAGTATGGAACAGAAGACATTTCATCTTTCTCCTTTTTTGTTGAGGAGAATGCATACTTACTTTGTTTGAACTGAGGCACCAATGGCATGCTAAATAGCTTGATATGCTTCATATTGAACCTTTCTAACACTTATGACAATCACAGTTTCCTACTTTTTATGTATCGAGTTATCTTCAAGCCTAAAATATGCTTTATAGGTCCAAAATCTTTCATATCAAAAGATTTAGAAAATTTCTCCTTCAAATTATGGATTCTTTTAACATCTTGATCCACAATTAACATATCATCAAAATATAAAAGAAGAATAATGAAGTTCTCACCAATGAACTTCCTAAAATATAGTGATGAAGTTCTCACCTGTTAACTTCCTAAAATATACACAAGCATCAGTATAAGTTTTCCTGTAACTATGATCCATCATTAAAAAATTAAACTTTTAATACTACTGCCTAATATCTTATTTTTAACCTTTCTTCAACTTATAGACCAGATTCTCCTTACCTTTAACTTTGAAATCTTTTGATTGCTTCATGTAGATATCCTCTTCCAAATCTCCATACACGAAAGTAGTTTTAACATACAACTGCTTAAGTTCAAGATCCAAGTAGGCAGTCAAATCCAATACTGTTTGAATTGAGATCATCTTAACCACTGGTGAGAAGATTTCATGAAAATCAATGCCTTTTTTTGACTGCGTCCTTTCATCGTTAGTTTTTTCTTATGTTTCACAAACTTGTCACTATCTTTCTTTATCTTGAGCACTCATTTGTTCTTTAGGGCCTTTTTTACCTTTTAAAAGCTTCACAAGCTCGTATGTATCATTATTCTTAAGAGTGTTCATCTCTTCCTTCATAACTATGAGCCAAAGATCTTTATTTTCACAAGATGCTAACTCTTGTATATTTTCAAGCTCACCTTGAACAGTATCCAATAGATATTCTAAACTCGTATATCTAGTAGAATCCCTTTTCTCCCTCATCGACTTTTAAGACTATATTTCATTAGTTGTTGGATCTGGATGCTCCCCCTGCTCATCATCCTCAACAATTTCATTTTTAACATTATCCACATGTGGTTTATATAGGTCATTATTACCAGATTGTACCTGATCACTATCAATGTGTGTTTTGTCACACACTTCATCTCCCTCACCTACAAACTGCTCAATAGTGGTAAAGATTAAAGAAGAATTAACAACACTATAAGATGAGCTACTATGTGTAACTTTATCTTCACTTAAAAGATATACACCTCTGTCGTGCTCCTAGAATACCATATTCCTGCTTCTGACAACTTTTTACTTCTTTGGGTCACAGAGTCTGAAGCAAAACTTATCACCACCATAGCCAACAAAAATGCAAGGTATTGCCTTTGAGTCAAGTTTCCGTCTCTATTCTTCGTTACATATTTAAATACCTTACAGTTAAATACTCTTAAATGGTGATATATGAGATCTCGACTTGTTTATGCTCTCTCAAGAATCTCAAAATCCAATAGAACTAATGTAATATCCCGTTTCCATACTAAAGGTTAGAACCCTAGATTTCTGTAATTGAGAAATAACAATGAGAGATTAGAAAAATACATTTTATACTCATGTATAACGTTAGCATACACTCACATGAACTTAAATTTTGCACACATTACGATAATTTGTTCATGGACTCATTTGACATATTTTCGGGTATAAATGATTGGTTTAATGTGATTATAATGTGAATTATGAATTATTTGTCTTAAAAATTAAGTTGGTGTGTATAAGTAGTGATTTAGAATTTTTGGTAAAATTTGACAATTTTCTGGAATTATGTTTTGGACTAAGAAAAATGCCAAATGGCGAGACAATTGATAAATGGTAGCAGAAATAAGTGACAGATGGTAGTAGAAATTTTGATAAATAACATTAGGATTTAATGACATATGTAATTGAAAATTGGGAGTTAATTGCATTAGAAATTGGAGACAAATGGACTAGTTATTAATGAGGATCCATTAAAAACCACAAGGTGGTGACATGTGGCAAGTGATAAGTGTCATTTACCATGCCACACATCTCACTTTCGTAACTTACCCTTGCAAGACTAATATTCATTTGTTTCTCACCTTTGGCTAAATGCTCTCTTTTCTTCTCTTCTTCATTTCATTCTTCATTCTTCTTCTCCATCTCGCGACATTTTCTCAACCACCACATCATGTTGATTTTGTTCAATTCCTTCATCTTATTTCTTCAAGAATATGTTATCTCCTTCATTATGTCATAAGAAAAATTGAATCTCTCCCTCATAAATGATGATGATCGTGTGGTGTTGAGAAGCTAGGGTTAAGAGTAATTTGAAGATCGTGAAACTTAAATAAGTAAGTAGTTTGTTATTCTTCTTGATATATTGAGTGAAACATGCATGATGATAGTTAGATGTTGAAAGGTCATGAAATGGTGATGAAAACATTTTGAAGCAAGGATAAGAAAAATGACCTTATAGATGTCTTGTTTTTTTGTATATTGTGAGTGATAATTTATAAATTTTTAGAGAGATAATTTTTAGCTAGAATGATCATTTTAAATGCTGTAGAATGAATGCAGAAATTTATAAAGGGATGATATATGTTCATATTCTGTTTTGAGGTGTGATCACTTGGATTATTGGTAGCTGCTATAAACATGAACTAGAATGAGTTTAAAGCCAAAAAAAAGGCTAGCGTATTGTCTTGAAATGAGAAGTAGGATGTTAGTTTTGAGACAAAGTAAAGTTGAAAATGAAGTTAAATGTGTGCTGGAATATGTTAGATGGAGTACTTTCACTGAACATGCATCTGTATTTTGGCCATATCTAGATCTGTAGATATTCAAATGGGATTTTTTAATTAATATTAAACTATATACATATGTATACAATTTTTACATAGGAATTGAATTTGAATTCTATCTTTAAGGGTTTCAAAATTTGGATTAAAGTTGAGTATAGTGTGCTGTCACAGTGTGAGAATAGTCTGAAGTATTTTGCGTATAACTTGCGGAATACTGAACCAAATTATGTGAACTTAGTGTAATTAGAAACTTAAGACATATAGAAACATTTGTTTAGAAGAATGTATTGCCTAATTTTCTTTCTCAAAATGGCCATGAAAAATTGACCCGAAAATCTATTTTGAGAAAAAGTTGGAATGATGCTTGGATTAAGTGACTACATGCGTGATATGTATGAAGTGATAATTGAGGTTATAACTTAGTGAATGAATTGTTGATATCAAAATACTAAAGGCATGAGTATAATGGGAATGAAGATGCTCATATGATTATAGTTATAATTCAAAGGAGTTGAGTAATATGTACTAAATAAATGTGAATGAGAATTGGGTATTATGAGAGCATATAATATTAGAAAAGAAATGATGAGAAATTGATTTATGATATTAGACTAACCAAGTGTTCTTAAAGTGTAAACTTAAGTTCAATTAGACGTATATGATTTATGAAATGAGAATGAACATAAGATGCGAATTTAGGTAATATACCCAGGATTATCATTAAGCATGCATTATACACAACACATAGACATATGTATGTGATTGAGTATTCATAAGATTGTGCAATTAATAATGTGTGTGCAATATATGTATTGCATGATGTTGATATACAGGATAGAACATCTACATTTAGATGTTTCTGGATCATAGAAGCTAATGCTAATCTGGAGCATATTGCGAATCGACCTAGATGGTCTCATTTTTTTATTTATTCTGTTTTGAATTTCTGTATTAAACTACTACTAAATGTGAATGTGATTGAGACAATTCCAGACATTAATAGTCTGAGGAATTTGATAATGTGAGAACATAGGAAGTGCTCATTGTATGTGAATCTGATAGAAATAAGTGATTCTCAATATAACTATTGAATGTCGGACTTAGGTCTGATGACATATGAAAGTAAATATGTAAAGTGAAATAAAGTGACTGATTGATCTTATATGATTGATGCATTTCATTATATGATTATATGACAACATAAAGGCTGTTGTGACTGGAGTTGCCACCGAAAAAGAGCTTAAAGCTCAGAATGTGGAAAACAGCTTATAGCTCAGAATGTATAATGAGCTCGATATTCCTAACCGATACGGGAAAATTATCAATGAGCCTGGTATTCACAATAAATACGGGACAGTTATAGACACTTGGTTACAACAATAACAATTAAAAGTGAGTCTCATGGGCATTGCATATAAAATTGATATGTATGTTTTTAAATGATTAAAATGAACAATTTGCCTACTCTGAATGTGAAAAGTGAAATAAGTGATCAAAGTAATATATGATGCTAAGGATTATTAGTGGATTGATGTGAATTACGTGATTACATGAACCATATGTACTATGTGATATGAGGGAGCCATCGAGGATGGTTACCTCACTGAGTTCACAAAACTCACCAAAATTGCAACATTATTTTTCAGGCTCAGAGGAGTTATCCCATTAGGCAAACGAGTGTATATCCATTACATTCGAGTAAGAGATAGAGGTCGGGATCAGTTCGCATCTGCATAGATTTTTCATTATTTTGTATTAAAGAATGTATTCCACAATTATTGATCAATGAGTGTAGTAACATTTGTGAATGAAAATGTTTATGAATAAAGTGGGCCTAATTTGATTATTGATTTCCTAAATATGTGTATGATATCAGAAAAATTTGTAACGAGTTTCGATTGCTAGACCGTCATAGCGCATCACCCTTGTACTATGTATTTCCAAATACTATCAGTATGTTAGGGCATACGCCCTATAAGAGTGGGGTGTTATAAGTTATATAGCAGTGAGGACATATTATGTTGATAATGATTGGATGTTACCTAATAAACTTTTAAGATAATATATACTTTTTAATATTGTTATCATTTACTTTTTCATTATATTATGAACTTATAATTATTGTTGGTAATATCTGAACATGATAGGTTCATTTATATGGTGGCACCACGTATAAGTGAGAGGCCGACAACCATTTTAGGAGACTATTTGATGGATTTTAACATCAATAGCAAATTATTTTCCATTATGCTATTATTGAGAAGTTGAGGAGTAAGATGTAGGATGAAAGCTTATTAGATGGTGGAAGGTTATTTCATATGCATTGTTTGTGCATATTCTGAACTTGATTGTGAAGGATGTGTAACATCCCATTACCTGCGGGAAAGTTAGAATAGTAAATGTGAGTGACCAATGAGAGCTTAGAAATGTATTTTTCATGCTCATGCATAAT
>JAOQMP010000208.1:29132258-29146432 GCA_027563575.1 Erythroxylum pedicellare | reverse complement strand
CAGATGAATGAAAAAGACTGAAAACAGAAAGAGAGTATACAGAGAAGATATTTACAGGTATAACAAACAATATACTCGTACAGTTAGTTATGGACAATGATGAGGCGTATGTGATGGGTACAGTGGGTGAAAATATTCCTTAAGAAAGATTCCCTTATTAATGTAGACCTCCGATCTCTTGATAAACAAGCTGCGAATTTGTAGATATATGATCTCATGCTTAACAAGAAGTTGGCATGTAAGTTTAAGCTTAAACAAGCATAAGCAAGCAATCTCATAGTCGCCAACACGTAAGCATATTGTCTCAGATTTGAGAAGATATGTAGCTTGACAAGAAGTGAAGTCATAATCTGCGTTCAATAAGATGCAAACTTGCAATCTCACTCTAGAGACCAACTAGCAGTCCCTACAAGTTGTAGATATGCGCTCTTGTGCTCGACAAGAAATAATCATAGAGTCTCACACTCGATAAGATGTAAATATGCAAAATAGAGATCTCGAGTTTGCAAGATACAAAGTCGTAGATATGCAATCTCATGCTCCATATGACATAGGCGCGTAATTTTACACTCGACCAGATGCAATCATGTAGTCTCATGCTTAACAAATTGTATACGTACAAAATGTATGCATATTGGCAACTAAAATACGACGTATGAAACTTTCATGTCTTCTACTAGTTTCCCTACTTCATGTGAGGGGATTCGTAGGTCTTCAAGTGAGTAATCTTTCTTCCAATTTCCATTACTACCTTGCTGATGCCATGTTTGCAGTTTTCAAGGATCAAATTGACAAAGAAACTACATTTAGTTATCACTTTGGATTTTAGTTTTCATAAAATAAAAATCCTAAACCATACTGAATGTTATAATTCTAACATGAACTTTGAAAATTAACAGTAAAATACTTAAAACTTGCTTCGTTCACTTAAAAGAATGATAATAAGAATTATAATGCCCATTTTTACTATATTGGGGGTATGGAGTATTGCCCCAAAAGAAGATATAAAAATATTATTCGTTCAACCATAATATATTATCAACTATATTTGTTCATCCCTTATTAATTCCTTTCTTTCCATACCAACTAACTAAGCATCCCCTTTAACTTTTATTTTTTTCACAAAATTAGCCCACCGTTTGTCTTTCTATTAGCGTAGTTGATATGACATCTTTATCATATGGATAATGATTTTAATTTTCACATTAGTAAATTAATATTTTCTTAGATAAGGAAACAAGTTATGAAAAAATGTAAATCCCTAAACTAGGTCTTATGACCTCTCTCCCGAACACCAAATTGTACACCAATAAAACTCCATACAAGTTTTTTTTTTAATGTAGCACAGGGGAATAGGAGATTCATGTAGTTCTAAATATAATTGAAATTGTTTTTACTAAACTCTGCAGAGGTGAGTCCAAGACAACCAAATTGTTAATGTTAACTTACTCAAGACATTTACAATAATAGTTCTAAGATAAAAACTAAACCCAAAAACTATCAATATCACCCTCATTCTTTGACCATATAAGTAAGGAGTAGAGAAATTATTTGAACATGCCAAGCTTCAAGATCTTCTTCCCCACTAAGAGTAGGGACATGAAGTACACCTAAAACATCTGGAAGTCTTTCAAACATAAGTAAAGAATCATCATATAAAATTTTAATCTTTTTATTCCAATAAGATTTTGCAGCCTTAAGCAAGTGTTCCTTAAAATTGGTTATAGCGTCATATGTCATTGGACCATCGATTTTGCAATGCAAGCCATGTTATGGTTCTCTTGGAAAACCATCAGTAATACCTTATTTAGTCAATTACATAATTGATAAGAGGAGAAAATAATTCAACTACTTCATAAAACTCTATTAATTGATATATCACTTCAATTATTACTAACAATGCTAAGATTGCATTGTTGAAACCTCATCTATATGAAAAAATATTGCTTTTACTTCCCTTAAAAAACTTAATGATGTAAGTAGCGTAGTTTGTTTTTGATGTATATCTATTTACAAGTATCAAGAATAAGTAGGTAAAATTAAAAGCCTGCAATGTGATTAGGGTGTGATAGTCATCTTTACACACTGCTTAAAGGGTCCAAAAAATGCGACGATGTAGAGTGCCATATCTTCCCTCATATAAATCAAGTACACTAATAAAAGCAATGATTCCTCTTCAATAGTTCCCAGCATTAGCATCTATAATAATTTTTTTTGGGTGATGTGTATATATTGTTACAATTTCTTAGTAAATAAGGGCAATGAAACTTATTTCATACTCAAAAAAATTAGAAGGAAAAGCTTTTGGTGGATAATAAGCTACATTATTTTCATTAATAGTTTATGTTAGAATTTAAAACAGTTGCAAAAAAGCAGGTATAAAGATCAAGATAATTCAGAGAAGTAAAAATAAATAGGATAGGAAAATTAATAAAAAATGAGACGCAACGATTTATATGGTTCAACCAATATATAGGCTACGTCCACGGATGATGATGAGGAAAATAATTCACTATAATGGAGAAGAGTTACAATAAAATCCTTAGGGGGCTGACTACAAGAAGGAAATAATTTTATATTTGGTTTCACAAAATAAAGATAAAATTCTCTCCAAACAAAGTGAATAATACTTGAGCTATTGTTGTGAAAAGTTTCACTAAAATGCTGGCTTTGTATCTCGACTCTTATGCATGGCAAATAGAGCAATGTTATTTGTCCTAATTCTTAACCGCTACCTTTAAGCTTGTTATAGAAGGATTTCCAACATAAGAAAATTGTACGACCATTAAATTCTTTGAAATGTCAAAGCATAAGCAAGGAGAAATAAGTGCTATGAAAATGCATTGTAATGCTAGTCAAAATAAAATAACTAGACTACTACTATAGCAGTGATGAGTCTAGGTCGATCTCATAGAGAGTATGTGTAATGTTTATGAAATGAAGTTAATTGGCGTTTAGGTTTAGGGGGTTTTGGAATTTTCAAACAAGAAAATAAAATGAAACTAGACTAATAAAAAATAAAGAAAACAAGCAAAAATGGTAAAAGTGGGAAATTTGGTAGGGACCTGGTTCTTTGGTTCAATCTCGACCTACACCCTAATTAAGCATATTTCATTGATTTGTTGTTCTTAAACCTCTCTTCGAAACTATTAATCGTGAGTTAATAATTAACCCGAGTTTTTCCTTAGGTTTTGTTTAATCAAGATACGGTTATTAATTAAACCTAACCACCAAATAACCTAGGTTATGATCTCTAGATTTAATTAGGCAGTAGCATTACAAATTAGAAAAACCAATTAATCAAGGCAACAACCACATACGATGCGTCATTTAACCTAGATCATGTTATCCCTAGTGATTACGAATTATTTGTTGCTACACATAAATTTTAACGTAACAATTACAGATTATATCAAAATTCTAGAAATGGTTTTGCAATTAAACGATTTAATGAACACATTAAAATCATCATCTCACAATACCTAATGAGTTCATACACAAATAACCAAACAATAACGAAAATCCAATTATCTATACATAAAACTCAAATAAATTAAAATAGGATGACACAATGAATTTCTAATGAGAGAAAGAAATAACAAAATAGTAAAATACACTTAACCCGGTTCTTCGGTGTTAATGTCACCTTCGAACTGGTGTCGAGAACTTAGTCTTCTATAGGTCTCTCCATAGAAAATGCTTTAGCCTACTTATCTAACCCTAGCTGAAACCCCTACAGCTGCTCTTCACTGCCGCGCCTCCCTCTCTCGCAGTTCTCTATTCTAATTTCTATTTTATTTCAAGCTACTGTAGCTTTGATGTGACAAATAAACATTGTTGGCCTAAGCTACAGTTCATATTTGTTTATAACCTCGTTGTTGTCTTCTGTGCATTCTAAGAAAAACGTACCCAATGTCTTTAAAACGTCTGTATTTCTGTAGGACATCTGCGTAAAGCGTTGTCTGTGTTTTCGCAGAACGTCTGTGTGAAATTTGTATGCGTGAAACGCAGATGTATTCTGCATTAAACGTGGAACGTCTGCGTGAAAATGTAGTCATTACTTGCCTTCAGCTACTATGCATCGTCGTCTCCTGCTGCTTGTTCATAGCTGCTGCACTGTCTATCACGCTGCTGTTTTATCTTCTTGTTTTAATCCACCTTATGTGCTGCATTGCATTTTGCTTCTTCCCAATAGCCTCTTCTCTTCATGTTGCTACGTTTTATGCTCCACTGCTACACCTTAGCCCCATGGACATTGCCTTATACATTTTCCATTAATTAACTTATTACATGTTCGTTAAATTAATGTAAATTGCATGTAAAATTCCATGCATAATCATGCAGCTCACGCTCCTTGCATTTTGTGCTTTCATTTTTGTTATTTTCTTCTTGTCTTAATTTTCTTCTTCTTGCTCTATAATGACAAGTGAAAATTAATCTTTAGAAAATGACCTAAATATCATGCTTTCGACTCACTTTAGTTTCATCACTTCCAAATTGTGCCTAAAATCACATATGAACTAAATTCAGTATCTTAAGCAATTTTATTTCATTAATCGCTAAGTATTATGAAATAATAGAACAATCAATTAAGCATATGTCAAGCCACAAGACATATCCTTAGTGATTAAGGATTTAATATTAGCCATTAAAGTAATGATTTTAAATGTGGAGAATCCTGAGCTTAGCTCAAATTTGATGAGCTACTTATCACTATATAAAAGTCTCAAAGGGCAATCAGATGCTACAAACATCAACTACTGAATAATGCTTGAACTTAAAGCTAGGTAGTGGCTTGTCAACATATATACAAAATTCTTATATGTGCGAAACTTCTTCACAACAAAATTTTCAGCAACAATTATATCTCTGATGTTGTAGTTTGTGATACTAATGTGTTTGATCTTGGAATAATACACATCGTTCTTGAAGAGATGAATAACATTGGCTATTTGGAAACACAACTTTTGTACCTTATGTAACATCAAGCTCAATAACAAGTCCTTGTAACTAAGTAGCCTCCTTAACACCCTCTGTAGCTACAACATAATTTGCCTCAATTTTAGATAAAACAACAATACATTATAGCAATGCTTTCTAACTAATAACACCAGAATATTAGGTGATGATGTAACAAGAGAGAGACATATGCCTGTTGAGGTCACTGCCATAATCAGAGTCCACAAAATCGACAATATTAGTAGATGTTGTTTTGCTTCTATCGCATACCAAAACTAGATCAGAATAACTTTCAAATATCAAAATGTCAAATTTATAGCTTTCTAGTGAACCTTCCTAGGATTATACATATAACAGCTCACCATGCTAATTGCATATGCAAGATCAAGTCTAATGGAAACCAAGATATACACAATACTACCAACCACACTAGAATATGGAACGTGTGACATGCATTCAATCTCTTCCTCCATTTAGGGGCAATGTTTAGAAAATAATTAGAAATTAGTAGTTAGAGGAGTAGAAACATGTTTGCAATTAACAATATTAAAACTATTGAGAAATTTTTTGATGTACTTCTTTTGAGGCAGGTATAATTTATTAGCTTAATGGTACCTATAAATCTTCGTACCTAAAATTTTCTTGGTTGTGGTAAGATCTTTCATTTCAAACTCACTATTAACTTGAGATTTCAACTTGTTAATTAAGGACTTATTTTTGGAAGTAATCAACATGTCATCATCATATAACAACAAGTAGACGAATGAACCATCTTTAAGCTATCTAATATAAACACAGTTATCATACTTATTCCTTGTATAACCTCGCCCAATCATAAAGGAATCGATTCTTTCGTACCACTTCCTAGGAACCTACTTAAGGCCATATGCAACAAAACCTTCGAATTGCTTTATATATATATATATATATATCTCTTCTTCTAACTCACCATGGAGAAAATTTGTTTTAACATTAATTTGCTCCAACTCTAAATAAAAAGAAAGCAATAAACACCTGAAGTACTCAAATGGAGGTATGATGAACACCTTCCTTTTGGTTACAACACTTGACAATAAGGCATGTTTTCCATCTTGTATCTTTAACCCAGGTATACCATCTTTCTGTTTGTAGAACCACTTAAAAGTTGATGTATGATGACCTTTAAGAAGCTTAACCAAATCCCAAGTTTTGTTCTTATAAAGACTTTAGATCTCTTCATTCCTATCCCCAAGCCAATGTGAAAAATTAACATAAGAAATAGCCTTGGAGTAACAAGAAGGTTAAACGCCTTCAAGAATATCATATGCAACTGCTAATGCGTAGGCAAACATATTATCATCTTCTTCAATATATCTACCAAGTTTCCTAATTCCTCTCTTTAATCTATCATAAGTAGTAGAATAATCATCACGTTGTAGTTGCATGGGACTAATGGTACCATGATCATATTCATAAATATGAATATCATTGCTAGATTGTAAAATTGGGGAAGAGGTAGGATTTATATTAGTAGCTTTAGTTCTCACTTCTAACTCTAGCTTCTCACTAGCATTCTGTTGATCAGCTATACCAGAAGAATCTTTATGAGAAGATAACAACGCATTTTCATTAAAAGTAACATCTTTGTTAAGAATAATCTTTCGAGAATCAATACACCATATACAATATCCCTTAAATTTAGAGGCATAATTAAGGAAAATGCATTTAATAGCTGTAGGGGCTAACTTTTCATCATTAACATGGGTATAAATAAGACATCCAAACTCTCAAAGAATGGAGTAGTCAACAAGATTACTTGACCAAAATTCTTCTGGTATTTTGAAGTTGATAAATGAGTGATGAAATCAATTGATAAGATAACAAGTTGTAGAAGCAGCGTCAAACCAAAACTCACGACGATGCCACAATCCAGCAATTGAGAGCATACATTATGCCCTCTCGATAAGATTTCTATTCATATATTCTAGAATCCCATTCTATTAAGGCTTCTTGATTGGTGTCCTATGTCTAAGAATGCTATATGATGTCAACAAAATTTAATAAAATATATCTCACATAATTCTAAACTATTTTTGGTTCTGAGCTTTTTAATCTTCCTACTAGTTTAGGTCTCAACAAGTGATTTCCGCTCTTAAAGATGGGAAAAGCTTCATTCTTGTGGTGAAAAAATAAACCTACACTTTGTGTGAGAAATCATCAATGAGGGTCATCACATAATGGTGTTCTTTATGAATTTAATCCTTAGAAGGTCCCCAAAGATTAGAATGAATATAATCAAGGAAGCCCTTAGGACGGTGCGTTGTTCTAGAGAAGGTAACCTACTTCTGCTTCCCAAAGACACATTGTTCACAAAACTCCAATTACCCCTACCTTTATCATCAAGTAAGCCCCTCTTGCTCTGAAGTTTTATGCCTTTCTCACTCATGTGATGCAGGAGCATGTGCCACAAACAAATGTTATCATCATCAAATAAGGATGTAAAAATGGATGTTGAATATGACACAGTAAAACCTTGGAAGATGTACAGACTACTATGTCTAATACCTTTCATCAAAGTATGAGAACCTTTAGATACTTTAGAACTCCACCTTTAGTCGAAAACTTGCACCTAAGAAACTTAAGAGTTCCTAAAGAAATCAAATTACAATTCAAATTAGGAATATGACGAACTTAAATGAATTCTCAGACACACTATCATCGATCTTAATTTGAATTGTAGCAATTCCCTTAACTTTGCATTGGATATTATTACCCACAAAACAATACTAGAATCAACAGGCTTATATGTAATAAACCAATCCTTGTGATGGCATATATGATAGGTAAATCTAGAATCTAGAACTCATTCAGTCTTATCCCTTTTTAATAGAAGTAGCTAACAAAACTTCACCATCAGAATTTGTGTCAACTACATTAGCTTTGACGATTTTCTGAGGTTGTTTCTTCTTTTCTTCTTTATCCTTTTTAATTTTCAATTTATAATAATTATTAATTTTGTGCCCAAATTTTTTACAATAGCAATATTGTTGGATTTACATATTCTAGATTTAGATATGGATTTATTTCCAATGGTACTCCTTTTTTTATATAACCTACCTCTTACAGAAAAGCCTTCACCTTTATCATCAACACGCACTTTAAGATCAAATTTTTCTTTACATAACAAATTAGATTTGATGTCCTAAAAAAAGTATGATTATTACCATATAACATAATTTCATTGAATTTCTTAAAGGAAGATGGTAAAGATACAATAAAAAACACAACCTTATTATCGAGACTTTTGGTCATATAGAGACACTTAATTTTTAACCATAAGCCTATAGTTGCAATCTTATGAAGGACCTCAAGCAAAACCTCCTTAGAAACACAAAGTTGGATTGTTGATAACGTCTTTTCATCCAAGTCCTCCCGTTGCTGATCAGTCAAAAATTATGGCTTCATTGACTTTTTCATATAGAGCCTTTTCCAATTTGTTCTAAGTAAGAATGACTTTCATCTGGACTCACCAGATGCTAAATCTAATCTTGCCATTAAATTTCTCGATATCAAATTTTGTACCATTAGACATCTTGAACCTTCTCTAATACCACTTATTAGGATTTAGAACAATTATAAAAGTGAGTATAAGGATTAACATAAGTGAGAGAAGTAAAAATAAATAGGATAAGAAAAGCAAAGAAAATGAGACACAAGAATTTACGTGATTCACCCAATGTAGAATTACTTCTACAGATAATGATGAGTAAAATAATTCACTATAATAGAGAAGAGTCACAATAAAATTCTTAAGGGCCTAAGCACAACGCAGAAATAATTTTATGTTTGGTTTCATAAAATAAACATAAAATTCTCTCTAACTAAAGTGAATAAAACTTTAGCTATTATGGTGAAAAATACCACTCAAATGTTAGCTTTGTATCTTAGCTCTCCCATGCAAAATGGCAAATAAATCAATGCTATTTATGCTAGTTCTTAGCTGCTAACCTCAAGCTTATTGTGCAAGGATTTCTAATTGAAGAAAATTGTGTGGCCATTAAATGGTTTGAAAAGTCAAAGCATGAGCAAAGACAAATAAGAGTCACTAGACATATCCTTGGTGATTAAAGGTTTGATATTAACCACTAAAATAACGAGTTTAAATATAGAGAATTCTGAGCCACATCCTAATAGTTTCAAACAATTTTCTGCTTTAACAACATAGGCAACATTAAGTTGGAAAGAAGGAAATCTATTCCTGACCAATATGGTAATCAATGTGGATAATACAAGTGATATAAAAACTAATAACTCAAATATGATTTACAACAACAAGATAGTGCTTTCAAAGAATTGTCACACTTTGTGCCGACAAAATTATAACTAAGTCTTCCTACTTCCTCTTAGGCAAGCATAATTACTTCATTTGCTTTTTCAGAGAAACATTCAAACATAGTCCTAGGAGGAAATCTTTTAACTTTAATTTGTCTTAGAGAGATGGTAAAGGCAACCATGGAAAACAAAGTTTGATTTAGTTTTAATATTGTATCTATGCAATTTGAACTTTATAACTCGGAGAAAGCATCAAAGACAGACAATGGTAGTATCGCATTGTTGACAGAGCGATAGAGAGACAGTGTTAGTGCAATAGCATAAAGAAGAATAAGAGAGGCAGAATATAGCATAGGGAGAGGTGGAAGAGAAAGTGATGATGAAATTTTCAATGCTTATTAAAGTATCTGTGAGAATTAGGAAACTTAGTTTAGGGACTAACATTTTTCATAATTTATTTTATTTAAAAATATTAATTTGTTGATTTGAAAATTAAAATATATATGTCATCCATTTAACAAAGGTACTGGATGATGTGACATTATACGTCAGCAACATTAATAAATAGACTATAATGAGCTACTTTCACCAAAAATTAAAATTTTGAATATCTTATTGCCACGTTTTAATTTAGATTAAAATTATAAAATTTAAATTTTTTTAATAATTAACTGTTTTCTTAATAATGAGTTGGAGACAACAAAATTAGTAATTTTCTAAAATTAGACTCAAAAATTCATGTAAATGGAATATGTAGTCTAAGTATTGGCTCAAGTATGGACTCTACATATCACATTTTATGTGTAGTATTAACCACGACAATAAAAAATTAATTAAATTAAGATTTTAAGTGAATTATCTAATTTTTAGAAGATTTATTACTTAAATTGGAAAATTTAAAAATTTAAGCGTTGAAATTAAAAAATTTTAAAAGATGACTCTTTTTTATAGGTTACCCCTTGTACTTTCTAATACTTAAATGTTTAGTATATTGTACCAAAAGATGCTACGCTCCTAACATTTTCAAAGGTTATGCAAGCTAAAAGAACACTTGGACCTTTTGGTTTAACCAATCTTCTGTTCAATAAAAGGTAGACTGCATAATACTTGGGCTACGAAAATGCACTCATATGCTAATATGAACTTGGTTGCCTTCATAATGCTGTTCTTTACGAAAAAAATGGTATAAATATTTATGTATCCCGAGTTATATTGTACCTGTAGGCTATTAGGCCTCGCATGAACAGTGCAAAAATCTGCCAGTGGTTCCCTTAACGGTCACTGGGACGCCGGTCAAGAGAGATCAACTCTAGCTAACATGAGCTTATGGCAAATGGTATCCTGTCTACGGAATCCAATCTCAAATACAGTTCTCTTCTCAAACTAAACCATCTACTTCAACTCTGCAGCAACTACAAAGCGCTAAGACATGGTCTACAAGTTCACCAACGAATCACCGTATGTGGATGGCACCAAAATCCCTTCGTGTCCACGAAACTGTTCCAAGTGTACGCGGATTGCGATCATTTCATGTTTGCCCAGAAACTGTTTGGTGAAATGCCCCATCAAAATGTTTTTGTTTGGACCTCACTACTTGGTTACTATGTCAGGCACGGAATGTACGAGAAATGTATTAGGAATTATGGGGTAATGAAATTTAAGGGTGTTTCTCCGGATAACTATGTGTTTCCAAAAGTTTTAAGAGCATGCGCGCAGTTATTGTGGTGGGAAGGAGGGACTTGGCTCCACAAAGATGTAGTTGTTTTGGGATGTGAATTCAACTCGCAGGTTTCTAATTCTTTGATTGATATGTACGTTAAATGTAACGATATTAGGAGTGCTAGGTGGGTATTTGAGAAGATGGAAAGGAGGGATTTGTTGTCCTGGAACTTAATGATTTCTGGGTATGTATATCATGGTTTGTTACAGTTGGCTATAGAGCTTTCTAGTGGCTTGAGATTTGACGGTTTGAAGCCTGATCTTGTCACTTTGAACACTCTCATGGATGCTTATTGTCGAATGGGCCTATGCGATGAGGCTTGGAGAGTTTTTACACAAATAGAAAATCCTAGTGTCATATCTTGGACCACTTTGATCTCAGGCTATTCCCGGATTGGATATCATGAAACTTCATTAAGGATTTTCAAGGAGATGGCCAATGCGCCAATGATTTTTCCTGATTTGGATTGTCTTTCTACTGTTATTGTGTCTTGCCGGTATCTCAATGCATTGATGAATGGGAAAGAAATCCATGGTTATGGTATTAAAACAGAAAACGTGGCTGCATTTTACAGTTCCGCGGGTGCTGCCTTGGTGGCAATGTATGCTAAATGCGGCAGAATTCAGGATGCTAAAAAGGTATTTGATTTCATGGATAAATCCGAACTTGTTGCGTGGAATGCTATGATTTTTGGTTATGTTGAACTAGAGATGGGAAAATTGGCACTTACATCATTCACTGAAATGCGAAGATTGGGTGTTAAGTATGACCAGACAACAGTATCCACTGTTTTACCAATTTGTGATTTGGCATGTGGTAAACAGATTCATGCCTACATCAAGAAAAACTGTCTCTGTTTGGTTATTCCAGTTTGTAATGCATTGATTCACATGTACTACAAATGTGGTTGCATTCGATCAGCATGCTCCGTGTTCTACAGCATGGCCAGCATGGACGTGGTATCCTGGAATACAATGATTGGAGGATATGCCATGCACGGGCTTGGTAAGGTTGCTTTACAAATTTTTCAGGATATGCGCCAATCGGGTTGTTGCCCTAACTCTATGACTTTCACGTCTCTATTATCAGCCTGTAGTCATTCAGGTCTTGTGCATGAAGGACTTAATCTATTCTACAGGATACCTGGGGAATATGGATTAACACCTAGAATGGAACACTATTCTTGTGTTGTTGACATGCTAGCACGGGCCGGCCAGCTTGGAGATGCCTTAAGTTTCATTGAGAGGATGCCTCAAGAGCCTGATAAGTCTATTTGGGGAACTCTTTTAGATGCTTGCCGAGCCCACCAAAACGTCGATATTGGAAAGCATGCTGCTGAACAGTTAAACAGATTAGAACCAGAACATGCTGGGCATTATGTAGCATTGTCTAATATATATGCAAAAGCAGGAAGATGGGATGATGCTGTGAGGGTGAGAAAAAATATGGAAGGCAAAGGGTTGATTAAGCCATCAGGGGAAAGCTGGATAGAAATAGGAAAATGAATAAATGCAAGTCACTGGGTATTGAAGCATTCTTTATTGCTAGTGAGACGAAAGCTGTGTTACACCAGTAAGTGATCAGAAATTACAGGACCCACCAGACTTGATTCTCTGTGGGACTTGCTCAACTTTCTGAAAATGGAGCTCAAATATCACAAGGGATTTGTTAGTAATGCTAAAATTATATTGCAATCTTAGTGCTTCTTGGTTGATGGTCTCAACCAATATGATTGGTCATGCTTACAAGAGTGACACGACTAATTCTCCTCGTTGAAAATGCGTGGAATTTAACTTGATATTTTGGTGATGGATGACCAGGAACAACGGGTTATGTCACCTACACTACAAAGTTGGGATTCAAGGCTTAAGGCACACAAGCCCGCCAATTGACACTGTGGAAAGATGACAGTTATCCTTTCAGCTCCTCAATATTTCTTTAAGGTGAAAAGGGAATATAAAATGCTTATATATTTTCTAATATTCGATTAAAATTTTCATATTATAAGAATAAGTAAGTTAAACTTATTTAAACGGAGATTTAAAACTTCATTTGATCCTTTTGACTTTTATAAATTATAAATTCTAAATAACAATTTATTTTTCATTCAATAGAAAGCTATTTTTTTAAAAAAATTTATCCCAATTTCATAAAAGCATTATTAAATGTGGACCCTTTATCTAACAATTTTCACCTTTTTATTGAAGTTTTATTTTTTGTGCTACATGTTTAGACTTATTTCCAGCAAAAAGATAACTATTTGCTAGGAAATGTTTGCAAGCATTTGGTTTTAAATATTTCTACGTTTGAATGCATGGTATGCTAAAATTGAAACTTTCGATTTCACATGCAACGTTAACGCTTTGCTTTTAATAATCGTTTCTTACAGATTAGGCAGTCATTTGCTTTTATGTCGACTGATATGCTTCAAGGAACTAAGCTGCCGATGTCCACATGATAATACTGATTATCTACACAGCTGAGAAGTAGCTTAACGAATGCTTATGTGAGCTTTGGTAGACGAGTTTCGCGATTGATGGTTATGGATAAAGAATACTTTCGAAAAGCTCCGTCACGGTTCCTATGGTATTAATACTTGTAAAATTGAAATTGTAACAGTGGTAAGTTAGAGAAACGTGTGGGATGGAGGAGAGGAGCTGAGTATTGGAGTTGAGTGATGAATGAAGAAAGAAACGATGTCCTTCAATGGATTTTATGAGAAGAAGAAGTGTGAGCAGGGTTCAACTGTTGTATTCCTGTCATGTTATTTTTGCTCCTTATTTAAGGGTCAGCATACAAGAAGTGTCACTTAATTAGGAAAAAAGTGTGTGGGAGCTAAAGGAGCAAATGTTGCAATTTGCACCAATAGTATGCTCAAAGGATGGAAGAGGATGACTGAAGTGTTGGGAATTCGACCTTTCAAGCCCACACCTAAGGATATTTTATAGACACAAATATTAGAAAATAGAGAAATAATAATAATACAAGAGAATTTACGTAGAAACTCCCAAACCGGAGAAAAAATCACGGGCACTGAGAAGAAAATCCACTATGTAAAAAATCCTTACAGTCACACAATTTTTCTTCTCACCCAATCCCCTAATATACCAATCCACCCACAAAGAAATATCCAAAACAAGCTCTCCAACCCTCACCTCAAAAGAGGAATTTAACTAGAGTCAAA
>JAOQMP010000208.1:29113883-29132158 GCA_027563575.1 Erythroxylum pedicellare | reverse complement strand
CTCAGCACAACCTAATTTCGTTTCCTACCTTTAGGTGTAAGGAGTAGGTATAAAATTTAAATTAAAAAATTGTTATTCATAAATGATATATTTTTTTATTTTTTAAAATATTAAAAAATTCTCCCACTTAGATAATATAATCAAACCACTATACTAATCTCCACCATCCAAAAGTACTCAAATAAATCATATGCAATATCAAATACAACAATTATTATTAAAACAACATGCACACAGTACAACAACTGAGGCCACACATTTGTCTCCTTTTGTACCTGTCATTTCGTCAAATTACATATATACATCAACATATATATGTAAATGTTAACAAGAAGTGACTGCAAACATCATTATGCATGTTTCATATATATAAGTCATAAGCAATCTGTACAAAGTACTAACATGTTCAATACAAAATAGCAAACTTCTACTAATCTTATCAAGCTAGGCTCCTAACAATCTCATACGAGAGACGTATTCTGCAAACACACATATAGGTAAGCTTTTTGTAAGTGGATCTGCTAACATGCTAGCTGTAGGCGTATAGGATACAACAACTTTCTCTTTAACAAAATAGCACTTTATATCAATATGTTTTGAGTGAAAAGTATTTATAGTGTTCTTATAAAAAACTACAACTGCAGAGTTATCACGATACAATTTCAGCAGACTTGAAATAGAGTCTACAATATCTAATGCTGAAATTAAATTCTGCAGCCATATTGCTTGACAAGTTGTCTCATAACAAACCATATACTCTGTCTCCATGGTAGAGGATGCTGTGAGTGTTTATTTGACACTTTTCTACGATACAACTCTTCCAACCATCATAAAGATGTAGCCTAAGTGGATTTTTTTTATCATCCACACATCTTGTTTAATCAGCGTCATTGAATCCAACTATATCAAGAGTGTTAGTTCGCCGATAAGTCAACATATGATTCTTGCTACCTTGAAGATACCTTATGATTTTTTTAGTCGCTTTCCAATGGCTAAGTCTAGCATCACTTAAGTATTTTTCCAACACGCCTACAACAAAAGCAATATTAGGTCGTGTGCATACTTAAGCATACATCAAATTGCCTACAATTGACACATAAGAAACAACTTTAATTTCATCTCTCTCTTTATCATTTTGTGGACATTAGACCTTTGGGAATTTGTGACCCTTTACTATCGGTACCTTTTTAGGAAAACAAGAATGCATATTGAATCTTTTCAAGATTCGATCAATGTAAGTCTTTTGAGACAATCGAAGAATCCCATTAGCTCTATCTCGGAGAATCTGAATTCCAAGTACATAAAGGGCCTCACCAAAATCCTCATATCAAAATGGCTAAATAATAGTTGTTTTACCTCAAATAATAGATCAATGTCATTAAAAGCAAGCAGAATGTCATCAACATACAGTAATAGAAAAATGAAACTGCTCCCACTAAACTTCATATATATCCACATTGATCAACTACATTCTTCTTGAAGCCATTTGCAATGACAACCAAATCAAACTTGAGATACCACTGTCTTAATGCTTGTTTTAACCCATAAATAGACTTCTTGAGCTTGTAATCTATATGTTCGTTACCAGTCATCTTGAAATCAACTGGTTGAATTATATAAATTTTCTTTCACAAATCTTTATTCAAGAAAGCGGTCCTCACATCCATTTGATTGAGTTCCAAATCAAAATGAGTAATTATAGCTATGATGATTCGTAGCGAATCTTTGGTAGAAATTGGTGAGAAGTTTTTTTTGAAATCAATTCCTTCTCTTCAGCTATAGCCTTTAGTTACAAGTCTAGCCTTATACTTTTCTACTTGTCCACTTGAGTAATGTTTGATTTTGTAAACCCAGTTGCACCCAATGAGTTTGCAACTTTTAGGTAGTTCAACCAACTCTCAAACTCCGTTTTGTGACATGGAACTCAACTTATCTTTCATTGCATTCATCCACAACGCAGATTGAGGACAATTCATGGTTTTTTGAAAAATGACTGGTTCATTATTTAGTTTATCTCCCACATCAAACTCATGTTCCTGCAAATAGACAATATAGTCATAAAAATTGGCAAGTCTATATGTTCTTTGTGATCTTCTGATAACAATTTCATCATCTCCAGTATCAATGACTTCATCTTGTGCTTGATTATGAGGACAATCATGAGATTCTTCTGGAATTTGTTCAATCATAGGGTTATTAGTAGGAACGGAAATGACGGTTACATGAATTAGAATACGTTCTTCCCTGAATATTATTTCTCTTGACCCTTGACTTGAATCAAATTCATCTTCAAAATAGATAGCTTTATCTAATTCTATAATTTTGGTCGTGTGAGATAAGCAATAGAATCTAAATACCCTTGATCCGACGATGTAGCATATAAAGTAGCCACTAATAGTTTTTAGATCAAGCTTCTTAGATTGTGGATTATAGAGCCTCACTTTTGCTTTGCATCCCTAAACATGAAAATGGCACAAGCTTAGTTTCTTACTTGACCATAACTCATGTGGAGTCTGTTGGGAATTTCGACCTCCCGAACCCACACCCAAAGATATTTGATAGACAAAAAATATCAGAAAATAACAACACAACAGAATTTACGTGGAAACTCCCAAACTGGAGAAAAACTACGGGCATTGAGAAGAAAATTCACTATGTTAAAAATTCTTACAATCACACAATTTTTCCTCTCACCCAATCCCTTAATACACCAATACACCCACAAAGAAATACACAAGACAAACTCTCTAACTCTCACCTCAAAAGAGGAATTTAACTAGATTCAAATTTGTCATACAAATCTTTGACTTTGTTTTGGTGTAATAAATAAGGAGGTAGCAACCTTCTTATATAGGAAAGAGCTTTGCTTCAATTGTTGTCCCCAACCAATATGGGACAACAAAGGAGCCAAATCTTAACAATCTCCACCTTGGCGACTTTGGTTGATCCCACAACTACACTCCACCTTAATGAAGATCTCCTGAAAATAACATAACTCTCACTGTAGAGAATTATCATGCTTTAAAGCATCATGCTCCACCATAAAAGCATACCCACTCAGAATAAACCAATTCTAAGCCTTTTACTTCGGCACATGTCGAAAATAACCTTGCTGAAAAATTATGGTGCAACTCCCATGTTTGGCTTTCCTGGAAGTTCATCAGCCATCGACATAAATTCCACCACACACCTTGCATTAATGCCAAACCAATGCCTGTGTGCAAACTTGTGGACCCGCTAACAATAACACATCCTCTATCATGGCAACTTTGGGATTAGCGGCATGCCATGAGGATGTACATGCTCCCTTTTTTAGAGAGCAAGATCATCATCCATGGAGACAATGTTAGCGACATTGTCAGTCTCTCCATTAACTGACCTAGAGCCTCTTGCCGAACCTACTCCATCTATCGGACAATTTTTCTTCACGTGCTCAGATTGTCCACACGTCCAACATATTACATTTTTCTTCATGGAGTTCTTCTTTCGATATCTAGCTACCTCCAGAGCTGAGTTTTCAAGAACATTTCCACTACCCAGTCTCCTCTCTTCTGAAAAGAGTTTTCCGGTAACTTCAGAAAAAACTATCGTCTCCTTCCCATGAATCAAAATCGGTTTCATGTATTCATATGAAGTTGGAAGAGACCAGATGAGTTTCAAAGCTTGATCCTCATCATCTATACGAACTCCAATTGCCTCTAGTTGAGAGATGATTCCATTGAGAACACTTAAATGATCTGAAATTTTAGTATCTTCCCTCATCCGTAGTGTATGAAACTGCTCCTTTAGGTATACCCGATTTGAGACGTCCTTTGTTTGATACAACTCCTTGAGCTTTTCTCAGAGCTCCTTTGCTGTAGATATTTCATGCACATTCGCAAGGACATTTTTAGCCAAACACATCGTATCCCACTTGTTACTCTCAAATCCAGATCCTCCCAATCTTTATCGCTCATACTACATTTGTCCATACTGATATTAGGGTTTTGTCTGCCTTTCAATGCCTTGTGTAATTCCGACTGAATCAAAATGTCTCTGACTTGCACTTGCCACAAGCCAAAATTGATTCTCCGATTGAATTTCTCCACTTCAAATCTAAGAGGATTCGAAGTCCTATTTCCTGACATTTTTCTTCTGCTCTTTTGCCTTGATGAATTTTACTGTAGAAATGAATAGTACACTAGGAAAGTTCTTAGGAAAGAGAGGTGGGTCACAACGGACACACTTGAAACCAAATGTTTCCTTAGCCAAAACTTTCCCAGACATGTACTACCACATCAAAACTCCACTGCATCAAATGAATCTTTTTCAAGAAAATCTTTTCTGATGTGGAAGATCAGTCAAAAACTGCGACCACACAGCATACTTAGAATTTTCAAGAAAAAACACACATTGGCTCTGATACCAATTGTTGGGAATTAGACCTTTCAAACCTACACCTAAGGATATTTTATAGACACAAATATCAAAAAATAGAGAAATAATAATAACATAAGAGAATTTACATGGAAACTCCCAAATCGGAGAAAAAACCGCGGGCATTGAAAAGAAAATCCACTATGTGAAAAATCCTTACAATCACACAATTTTTCCTCTCATCCAATCCCCTAATACACCAATACACCCATAAAGAAATATCTAAAACAAACTCTCCAACTCTCACCTCAAAAGAGGAATTTAACTAAAGTCAAATTTGTCATATAAATCTTTGACTTTGTATTGGTACATTAAACAAGGAGATAGCAACCTCTTTATATAGGTTAGAGCCTTACTCCAATTGTTGTCTCCAACCAATATGGGACAAGAAAGGAGCTAAAAACTCAACACGAAGGATAACAGAAGTACAGTTTGATAATCATTACAATAATAATCAATATCATATGTCCACGGGATTTAAAAAATTTCAAATTTTGGTCTTTAATAGGAAAGGACTGAGAAGTTAAATTTTAACATGTGAACATTTTTTTAACATAGATAGGGGACTCCATTAAAGTTTTGAAGGAATTGAAACAAATGAAGATGAGTAAGAAGTATTATGCAAGATTTGATTTCTTATCACATAAGTTAGTTATACCTGAACTTTCTTCATTAGTTTTTTCATGAAGGCTTTGAAACTAAAAATTAAAGGATAAAAGATAAAGATATCTTTTGTAGCTTAAGAAACTTTGGAAAATATCTTAATTCCTAGTTTTCAAAATTTTTATTATAAAAATCTCTTTTCTTAGACTTCATTTAAAAAATAGTGATAAAATATACGCGTTATAAACATCGCACATGTACCAATGCTTACATGATGATTCAACTTAGCCCTTAAACTTGAATAGAACTAATTAAATTTGATTTAAATTAATAATTTATTATAATTACCTTAAATTATTAATTCACTTCGTGTTTAATTATTTGAGGTCAAGTTTAAGAGTTAAGTTGTGTTATTATATTAATAACATTTGATTAGTTCACATCTAATATTTATATTATGCATATTTATATTATTTTTTATCCCAAGTCTAAAAGAAAGAGTTTTTCTACAAAACTAAAAATGAGGAGTTTTTTTTTCAATATTTTTAAAGATTAGGGAATTTTTCTAAAGTTTCTTAATCTACATGGGGGATTTATTTCTTTTACCCAAAAATAGATATCCAGTTAAGACCTAGAATATTAGGATTTTGCAACATGCATATGATTTAGCCAAGAAACATGAAGTTGTTTTTCAATAATGTTTGGAAACACATGAAAGTGATGTAAGTACTACAATTTGTTCCTTAAAAGAGCTACCCTAATATTATACCTAAACCCATTTAGTGATTAACATCAAACGGAAAAAGAGATAAAGAAACGAGACCACTAGTAGAAAGGAAATAGTTAAAAGGAGAGTGAAAGAACTTTGTTTCCAGTACTACAAGAAAAGAAAGAATTAGTGACGGAAACTTACTGAAGGAAAATATACTGTTGCAAATTACTGAAGGAAAATCTATTTTCGTCGGTAAAATTGACAAGAAAATTTTCATTTAGCGACGGTACTAATATCTGTTGCTAAATATGAAGAGAAATCATCCTGACAAATTTTGCGATAGACTTTAGCGACGGTATAAGATTTCCGTCGATAAAAAGGAGGAAATTATCGATGAAACATCTTTTCTGTCGGTAAAATTGATGAGAATTTTCGTTTAGCGACAGTACTAATATTTGTCGCTAAATATAGAGGGAATTCATCCCAGTAAATTTTGCGATGGACTTTAGCAACGATATAAGATTTCCGTTGGTAAATTTAGCGACGATATAAGATATCTATCGGTAAAAAGGCGGGAAATATTGGCGAAATAATTTTTTTTTAGTTTACCTATGAAAATTCCCGTCGGTAAATTCTTTTTAAATTTAAACTTACCCGACATCTTCCCTCCACCTGTATCTTCTTCTTCCTTCTTCCTACGTCTCCTCTTTAGTTTTCTTCTCTACGGTTTTTCTGTTGTAGACTCTTTTTCTGCTCGTTGGTGTTGTCTTCTCCAGTCATTGTCATCTTGTTCCACCTGTCGTTTCCTTTTTCTTCCTCCTCCAGAGCTACCGCTGAGTCGTTGGAGATACTGCGTCGTCAAGGTATTTTTGTCTTCTCTGTGCTCTCTTGTAATCGGTTAACTGTTGCATTTAGGGGTTTTTATTGAGAGGTTTTGTGATTTTAACTTTCCTTTTCTTTCTTGTTTTGATTTGGTGATGCGTTTCAGTGGAATCGGAGCTATAGAAGCGATAAGCAAACAGTGAAGGGACTAGAAGAGGTTGCAGTCTCTTGTAGAGGCTCCGAGAGAGAGATGTTGTTGAAAAGATGGTTGGTTGTGTGCTCAAAGAGGTTGAGAAATTTGTGTCTAGTTCTGCTAAACATAAAAGGAAGAGTCTTGAAGAACACCTCGTCAACAATGATGGGGATTTTTTTTTTAAAATTTTAATTTTATTTACCAATGAAATTTTATTTTCCGTCAGTAAAATGATCGATATTTACCAATGGAATATTTAGATCCGTAGGTAAATTAACCGACAGAATATTTAAATCTGTAGGTAAATTTAAATCCGTACGTAAATTTACCTATGACCGTTTTAACGATGTTGTTGTTCGTTGATAATTTTCGTCGCTATTTTATATTATCGACAGAATGCAAACGTTTTTTATCAGTAATTTCTGTCACTAAACGACCTTTTTCTTGTAGTGCAAAGAGAAATTTGTTCCTAGGTATAAATTAAAAAAATGATGCACAAGTATGCATTGGAGGATGGGAGTGAAGATCAGAGGAAATTGTTTAGTAAGAGCAAGAAGTACAACTTGCAATCTCCGTACAAAAGATGATGTGTAATATTTTTAGGACATTCCAATAATAACAGTGATTAGAAAGTATAAAGGAAGAATTATACAAATTTTGATGAACAGAGGAAGCTATCGTTATTTTATTGATGAGACAATGGTAAGGAAAAAAAGAATATGTATTGCACGAAATAAAGCCAACCATTAGGATTAGTAAAAGGAGGGTTACGAAATATATGTCAATAGGTGTGCACAGGTTTTAGTTAGGTTATGTATGGCCAATAATTTACTGGTGATACTTTGGTCATTAACGTAAGAGGGAGTGATATGATTTTAAGAGTAACGAGTGGCTGCACTAAATTATATGTTATGTAATTATAATAAAGGATTAGTAGTTTATATGGAATGGGAAATTGGTAGAGTTGAGTAGTGGAAAGTATGGAAGTTCTTGTGAAGGTACCAGTAGAGACGTATGCAAATGCGTTAAGGAAACGGAAATTTTTTGTTAGTTCTTGTTATTGAAAAAGGATCGCTATTAATTTGCAATGGAATAGCTCCCCACTCTGATGTTGCTAATCAATGGAATTGGATTTTTCATAAAGCAAGAAGTCAATAGAGGATATAGAGAGATTGAAACAATTGTTAAAGTATATTTGAAGACGTTTTGGAGGAACCTAAAAGCCTACCATCAACAAAGGCGTATGATTATAGGATTTTGTTGTTGGAGGGAACTAAAACAATGCATATGATTATAGGATTTTGTCGAAGGAGGGAACAAAAACAATCTGACTAGAGGTCTTAAAGATATGTTAAAGTCCAAAATGAGGCAATTAAGGAACTAGTTGATAATATGATGAAGCATAACTCGGCAAAGCGTAAATCCCTTTTCTTATCCTGTTATTTTAATTAAAAAGAATCATAGAGAATTTGTATGGATTATAGAGCTCTCAACAAGAATACCATTAAATATAAATTTCCTATTCTCTTAATTGAACATTTGTTAAATGAATTGTCTGAAGTTCGTTACTTTTCAAAGTTAAATACTTTTCAAAGTTGGTTATCATCATATAAAAATGCATGTGCATAATACGTTAAAAAAATTATATTTAAAACTTTTGAAGGTCACTATGAGTTCTTACTTTGTCATTTGATCTTATCACTGCCTAACTATATTTTAGATTTCAATGTATTCAATTTTTAGTGTTGGACCCCAAATTTTTCTTTATTTTTATTTGTTTGATTATCTTATTTTCTTAGAATTCAGTTATTAAATTAGCAAGCATGAATAGAAGTTAGAATTATTAAATAGAGAATTTTAGAATCAAGTTAGAATATAGTAGGGTATTAAATAGGCATAAGAGAGTAAATGAGTTAGAAGTCATAAAAGACAAAAGAAGGGCAAAATGGGAAAGACAAATGGAAAGAAGGGTAAAATGGGAAGGACAATAATAAAATGTTGTCTTGAATTAAAAGAAGGAAGAAGAGGAAAATCGTGGGAGTTAGAAAAGAGAAGAGAAATCGTTGAGAGAAGAAAAAGAAAGAAGAAAATGTGGGAAGCTAGGGAAAAAGGGAAACAGAAGAAGAATGAAGAGAAATCAAACTTGTTAGAGGTAAGCTTCATCATTTTTCTTCTTGCTTTAGTAGAAAAAAACAAAAAGAGTTAGGAAGAGAATGAGATTTTGTGTTAGGGTAAAGGAAGAAGAAGAGAATCATGAAACCCTAGTCGGATGTTAGGGATTTTCAACTAGAATTTGGTTTTTCTAGCTTAGATAATCCATGGGTGGATTAAGTTTAAGCTTAATTTTGTTCTTGATTATCAAAACCTTATGGGTTTTTTGTTGTATATTGGGTTGAATGAAAAATGTGTTTGATTGAATGAGAATTTGGTTTGTTTTGGGAAATTAAGAAAATCTCACCCAAAAACAAGAGGAAAGGCACCATTGATGTAATATCCCGTTCTCATATTAAGAGTTAGAGCCCTAAAATACAGTACATGTGAGATCAAAGAGAGATTAAGGAAATTTCATTTTTTATGCTCATGCATAGTGTTAGCATACACGCATGTGAATTTAAATTTTTGCACATATTAAAATGACTATACATATATTCATTGACATTTCCGGGTATAATTGATTCATAAACGAGTTTATACTGTGAATTGTGAATTATATGTGTTGAGGGCTGATTTGGAGAGTATAAATTGCTGAATTAGAGTATTTGGTGATAATGTTTGTTGATTTAGAAGTTTGGTGAATTTTAGGAAAAATTTTTCGAAAAATGTTGGGTATATTATTGGATTAGGAAAAATACCACTTGGCAAGTAAATTGATTAATGGAAATAGAAATGTGAGTTAAATAATATTGAAGAATTTTCTATAGGAAACTTTAGAATTGGTGATAAGTTGATATTGAAATTTTAAAGACAACTGGAGTAAAAATTAGGGTTATGGGACTAGTTCATTAAGAACTTAGTTAAAGCTTTAGAAGTTAGACAAGTGACTAGTGTCACTTGTCTAGTTTAAGTTTTACTATACAATTACACTTAAAAGACCAAGTACTATTGTTCTTGACTTAGTTTTCTTCATCGTGACTTTCTTCACCTTCTGGAAGCTTCATTTCTTTTAGAAAATTTTCACCGCCACAACGTCACACCTTCTATCACCAACTACTTCAAAGTTCTTGCTATCTTTCTTCTTGATAAAGAACCCACCTATTCTACTTTGGCAAGATGTTGATCGTATGATATTGGAAATCTAGCGTTCACATGATTTTGAAGATTTTGGAGTTTTAACAAGTAAGTATTGTGTTAATCCTGATGAGTGGTTGGAATATGAAACAAATATAGTGTTTAAATTGACATTTCATGACCATGAGTAAAATGACCATTTTCATGTACACCGTGAGTTTAGTTGTAAAAATATTGATGTGTTGTTTTTGTGTGATTTGATGATCAATATATTATAATATAGTGTAGAAATGATTTTTGAAGTTAAAAGATCAATGAAAATGCGTATGAAATTAGTGCATAAATTTATGAAAGTTGACATTTTTATATACTCTATTTTGGTGTTATATGAATAGGTGTGTTACTGTTGTGTTTACGTGAGTTTTTGAGTGCTTTTAGAGATGATGAAAAATGAATTTAAAGTTAAAGAATGAGTATATGGTGATGTCTGGGAATGATTTAAAATGAAAGTTTAAGAAGAAAAATGAAGAATGTGTAGGGAATGAAAATGTAGAAAATGATAGAGAAGAAAGTGCGGTAAAATGGAGATATGAGTGAATGAATTTTCTGTTTTTAATGTATGTGTTTTAATCTGAAATTTGGAGTTATTTATGAATGAAGTTATTTGAATGGGAGTCAAAAATGGGGGATTGGAGTTAGGGAAGTTGGTTTGAAAGAAAAAGTAAGAATTTAAGTAAGAGAAGTTGGTTTAGAATAAAAGAAAGAAAAGAGAAAAAAAGGGGTAAAAATGTGGAAACTTCCATGATTAAACTATATTGATCTAAGAAGATTTTAATAAAATTGTCTTCATAAAAGTTGTAGATATTTCTTTTAGCTTTTTAATGATATAAATTCTGAAAATTTTGAATTTCTTGATTGAAAGTTATGGATGTTAGAAGTGAGGGAGTGCGAATGGGAAGTCGCGATAGCAACGAAGGAAGATTGACAGCCAACTGGCTTAAGCACGATCGTGACGCCGCTATTTGTTCACTGAATGTCACAATCATGACGAAGCATGATCGTAAGTTCGTAGTGAGCACGATCGCGACTTTGTAAAGTTGATGGCTAACTTGCGATCGTGCATAGTTAGAGGCTGACGCAACATCCTTCAATCTTTTGACTATATCTCCTTCGTCCAACCTCCAAATGACATGAGACTTAAACCATTGGACTCTTAACACATTGATCTTAATCTATAACAAAAATGATAACTATATGAAATCAATTGGGAGAGATTGAGTGATAAATGTGGGACGAAAATGATGAGAAATTCTGGAAAATTGATGAATGGAGTATTTTCATTAAACATGCTTCGGTATTTTGAGGATATCTTGTTTTTTAGTTATCAGAATGGGATAATTTTTAATTTGAAGTAAACTATAGACATAGGACCATAAAGTTTCTAAAGATATCGAATTTTATTCTGTCTCTAGAATTCTATATTTTGAATTAAAGTTGATTAGAGAATGCTGTTTTAGTTTTTGAACAGTCCGAAATGTTCAAGGTATAACTTTCATATTACCGAACCAAATTGAATGATCTTTGTGTCATTATAAACTTAAGAGATACTAGAATAATTTTCTAGAAGAAAGTGTTCTCAAATTTCTTCATTGTCCCTGTCAAAACAATCATGAAAAAGATACCCAAAGATCTGGAATTTTGGAGATGTTATAAGAAGAAATGAGAATTTGGATAATGTTTTATCTTGTGATGTTGGAATAACATTAGTGAATGAATTGTTGATATCAAAGTGCCAAAAGAATCAGTTTAATGGGAATAAATATGTTCATATGAATGTAGTTGTGATTCAAAGGAGATGAATAATAGGTATCAAAAGTGAATGAGAATTTGATATTATGAGCGCAAATAATGCAAAAAAATGAAATGTCAAGTAATTGAGTTATGAAATGAAAATGAGCTTAAGATATGAATTTTGATAATATTACCCGCGATTTTCATTGAGCATGCATTATACATTACACATATACATATGTGTAAAACTGAATTTTTATGTGATTGTGTAATTATTAATGTGTGTGTGCAATGTGCAATGTGCATATTGCATAATTGTGATGTGCAGGTTAAGTGTTCGCATTCTGACATTTCCAAATCTTAGAAGCAATTGTTAATCTAGAGCATTAACATAATCTCCGTCGGTTATGTTTATTCTCATATAAAAGAAGAATTCAGGGAGTGGAGAAAAGATGTTCATTTGCAATTAAAAAAAAACTCTCTCATTCTTTCTCACTTGAAACACACCATCAAAGTTTAAAGTTTAGGACGTGGATTAATGGTGACTCTAGTAGCCAACTGTGAAACGTGAATTATCAAATAAGGAATCGATCAACTGCTTCCACATTAAGGTCAGTCCTTATATATAAATCTACATTGGTATCAGAGCCAAGCTTTGGCAGTTACCATTGATTTGCATATTTTGTTGTGTTCATATGCATGAGAATATTATGGGTTTATGTTGAAATCATTTTTACAAAAACCAGAAATTTTCATTTGATGTTGTTTATGCATATAATCATCACAAAGAAAGAAGAGTGCATTTAAGACCAATGGTTAAAAGCACGGCAAACAAATCCTCGATTTTGTCAAGTTATGCGCAGTAAATGCATTAAACAGAAGTTGGTTTTATGGAAACCAAAAAGCTTTATTTCTTGTTCTTTAAGCATATATTCAATAGAAAGGAATGTTTGTGTGCATGAAGGAAATGAGAAAAAAGTCTTCCTTGGTTTTCGTGTTTGTATGATGATACAAATAGGAGAGTGTGCATTAAATGCATGAATAACAAGTTTTTGTGCATTTCAATTTTAATACATGAAAAGAACACTGTTTTTTTTTATACAGTTTTTGTGCATGAATACCGAGAACCCCTTGGCTTCATTTTGATACTCTTGTCTGTAATGTCTTTATTACATTAAGAAGAGATCATGTGCATGAATACCGAGAGCCTCCTCCTTGGCTTCACTGTGATACTCTCGTCTTTAATGTCTTTCAAACGTTAATGTATTAAATAGGTTTCAATGTAAAGGCTCATTAAATGCATGTGTAAGATCTGTACAGATGCATTTAATACGTTAAATGGTTTCAAAGAAATTATCCACGCAAAAGCTTGAAACTTCTCATTCTTGTTTCAAACGTTAATGCGTTAAATGGTTTTACAAAAAACATCCATGCAAAGGCTTTAAACTTCTTATTATTGTTTCAAATTTTAATGTGTTAAATGGTTTTACATACATTCTCCACACAGAGGCCTGAAACTTCTCTTTTTTGTTTGTTTGTTTCAAACGATTAAGTGTGCTCTAACCACTTCATGAATGTGAATGTAATTTGAAATATTCCATAAATATGTTTTATGGATAATTTTGTATTATATTTAAAATAATATTATATAAATGAGTTTTATATAATTTTGTATGTAAATTTTGTTTTATATGTATAAATTTTGTTTTATTGTAAATTAGTTTTACATATAAGATATTTTTTGTTTTTGGCATCTTTGTGATATGTCAAATTAAAATAACTTAATTAAATTATAGAAATTCCTAATTCATTTTTTTGTATGAGATGATTATGAGCTTAGCAAAATTTTCGATCATACTATTTGAATTACAGATTCAGATAATTTAATTAATGGAAATGTGCCTTACGTCATGTTTATATATACTTGTAGATATGACAACTAAAATCTTGATCGGTGATTTGTCCACCACTGAAAAATTGGATGGGTCCAATTATGATATATGGCAAAGGAAGATTCAATATCTTCTAAATGAACGAGAATTACTCGAACATTTGGCCATAATAATGATTGCGCCTTCAGTCAAAGACAAAGTCAGAAACGATATTGATACTGCTAGTGAGCAATATCAAACATCCTTAAAGGCTTATGTAGATTGGTCCAAAAAGGATCGTAAGGCATGTTATACTATGTTGTATTTCATGCATGACGATTTAATTGGAGAATTTGAGGATTGTGCCACTGCTAAGGATATGTGGGACAAACTTAAGATCACTTTTGGTCAAACATCTGCTACAAAGCTTCGTGCTTTGCACCTCAAGTGGATGAACTGCGAGATTAATACGACTCGTACTATGGCTGAACATTTACGAACTATGAGTGCTATGGTTCGTGATCTTAAGGCAGCTGGTCGGGCTATCTTTGAAGAGGAGCAAGTCCTGAATGTGATTCGGGCTCTTCTAGATCATATTGAGCACTGGAAGAATGTGAAACTTGTTTTGACACATAATGAGAATGTCAAAACTCTTTCAGAGACACTAGGCACCTCGAAATGGACGAGGATCGCTTAAAAGCATCTGACTCCTCTAATGTGGCTCTTGTTGCTAAAGGCAAAGGACCAAAGGATAACAATGCCAAACAAGGTAAAAGAAAAGGTTCTCGGCCTCCTCAAAGGAATGGACCAAAAGGTCATAAGAAGCAAAAGGCTTAGGCCAAGGAGAGAAAAACATGGCACGTGTGAAGTGCTATAATTGTGGAAAGAAAGGTCATTTTGCTCGGGATTATCCTGAACCAAAGAAGGTACCTTTCTTATCCATTACTCATGATTTATATGTTTGTTCTCATGCATTAGTTGCTAATTCTCTTCCTAATTGGATTGTAGATACGGGAGCAAGCAAGCACATAGTTCGGGATCGAGCTGGCTATGTGGACTTTCATCGGTATCCGGTGGGTTCACAAACTATTGTGTTAGGAAACGGTAGTGAAGAAGATGTCTTAGGAATAGGGACATATCAGCTTAAGTTACGTGGAGGACATACTTGCTCCTCCATGATGCTCTCTATGCACCCGGGGTGCGTTGTTGCCTTGTGTCTCTTGTAACTTTAATGAAATCAGGTTGTTTTTAGTTCTAATCATTATGGATTGGATATTATGTATAATGGCAATATTTTTGTCCATGCTACATTGAAAAATGATTTTCTAATTCTTGATTTGGATGGTTGTTATGATAATTCGTCTTTGGTTTATGTTTCATATTTTGATCATGATTCTGAATCTGTTAAATGGCATGCTCGACTTGGTCACATTATCCAAGATCCATTGAGTAGGCTAGCTAAAGAAGGTCTTTTATACTAACTCACTAAGGTTAAGTTGCCTAGATGCGAGTCATGTTTAGCTGGTAAGGTAACCGCGAAACCTTTTGGTAAGGCTTCAAGGGTGTCTAAACCTTTAGAGCTTATTCACTCTGATATTTACGAACCCATGAATGTTAAGGCACGTCATGGAGCTATCTATTTTCTCACTTTAATAGATGACTATTCTCGCTATGGGTATGTGTATCTTTTAGCTTATCGCTATGAAACGCTTGATGTGTTCAAATGTTTTGTAAATGAAGTTGAGCCCAAATTGGAAAGAAGAGTTAAAACTCTTCGGATCGACCGTGGTCGAGAATATCTAGCTGATATGTTCAAAGAATTTTGTGAGAAAAAGGGTATAATAAGACAACTAACGATTCCTCAAACTCCACAACAAAACGGTGTTACGAAGCATAAGAATCAAACATTGCTTGATATGGTCAGGTCAATGATGGCACACGTTCGTCTTCCAATTAGTTTTTGGGGAGATGCATTGCTTACGACAACTTATATTCTTAACCGTGTGCCAAGTAAAAGTGTACCCGCCACTCCATATGAGTTATAGAATGGAAGAAAGCCCTTTTTAGATCAGTTGCGCCCATGGGGTTCGATTGGTTATGTACACAACCCAACTCATAAACATGGAAAACTTGGTTCAAGAGCCACTAAAATGGTGTTTATAATATATCCTGAACATTTTAAAGGGTTTGTTATGTATGGTGAGCACCCGAATGGTGGCATGACAGAAGTTGCTTCCCCCAATATGAAGTTTCATGAGGATGAGTTCCTAAGCATAGGTGAAATAAAAAAAAGGACCTAGATTTGTATGAGTTACAACCGGATACTCTTGGTGAGGGGGAGAATTTAGTTACTCGCCAAGTCACCGATATTTTTCCTACCCAAGAGAAACAAATCAAGAATGAGGTTCGTCTTCCATCTCTAAACCATGAACCTGTAGATAGTTTACATGTTCACAATCTCACATCTCAAAGGGATAGTGGGAGTGGTTCTCACCATGATCCGGATGCCATATCTCCAATAGCTAGGGGGAGAGATCCTGAATCAAGGTAGACAAATGTAGGTCCTAAACTCCGAAGAAGTAAGCGTGGAAGAATTCCTCGGCGATATTTTCAAATCGAAGAGGAAATATTCCTTTGTACTCCTTTGAAAATCGAAGAAGCAACCTCTTTTCAAGAGACTGCTGATTCACCTAACCATACAGAGTGGATGAATGCCATGAGGGATGAAATGGACTCAATGATACGAAATCAGGTTTAGGAACTAGTTGATTTTTCGCTCCAACGAAAGTCAATTGGAAATAAGTGGGTTTTCAAGATAAAACGTAAGCTGGATGGAACGATTGACAAGTTCAAGGCTTGTTTGATAGCGAAAGGCTACACCCAAATAGAGGGTATAGACTATGAAGAGACATTTTCTTATGTGGTGACATTTGCCTCTATTCGTTTACTTCTGGCTCTGGTTGCCCATTTGGACCTAGAATTGTTTCAAATGGATGTAAAGACTGCTTTCCTAAATGGTAACATTGAGGAAGAGATTTATATGAATCAATCTATTGGTTTCGTATCAAAAGGTTAAGAAGACAAAGTGTGTCATCTTAAAAGATCCATATATGGTCTCAAACAGTCTTCCAGATTGTGGTATTTCAGATTCCATGAAGCCATTACTTCTTTTGGCTTAGTCATGGTTTCAGAAGACCATTGCGTGTATGTCAAGAGAACAACAAGTAGAATTTTGCTTCTCATTTTGTATGTTGATGACATATTACTAGCCAGTAATAATATGGAGATCCTCAAGACCACGAAAGAGTGGTTGCCCTTTGTCTTTGATATGAAGGACATGGGTGAAGCTAGGTATGTCCTAGGTGTGGAAATAATAAGAAATTGTCCTAAGAAGATTCTCAGTTTAAGTCAAGAAGCGTATATTAATAAAATCTTAGAACGTTTTCGAATGCATTATTCCAAACCCGTTGACACTCCAATTGAAAAGGGTCTTACTTTGAGTCTTGATCAATGCCCTAAAATAGAGAAGGAAAAAGAAAAAATGAGTAATGTTCCCTATGCTAGTGCTATAGGAAGCTTAATGTATGCTATGTTGTGTACACGGCCTGACATTTGCTTTGCGGTTAATTTGGTAAGTCGTTACCAAAGCAACCCAGGACCTGCTCATTGACAAGCAGTCAAAAGGATTTTTCGTTACCTTCCTAGTACTTCAGACCTGGTCCTTTGCTATCAAGACGGAGATTTAAGGTTAAGAGGATATTTGGATGCCGATTGGGGTGGTGACCTGGATGAGTCTAGGTCAACCTCAAGATATATTTTCACCTTGAGAGGGGGAGCCATATCTTGGTGCAGCAAGAAGCAAGACTGTATAACATTATCAACAATGAAAGCAGAATACGTTACATGTTGTCTTGCCGCTCAGGAGGCAATATGGTTGAGAAGTTTTCTTTATGATCTTAATCTTACTCCTAGGGTTAATGATCCTATTGAATTGTTATGTGAAAACATTGCAGCCATACAGTTTTCTAAAGATCCAAAGTTTCATAGAAAATCTAAGCATATCAAAAGTCGTTATCATTTTGTAAGAGACGTCATAAAAAAATAAAGAGATTGCTATAAAGTATATACCTATTAACAAGATGGTAGCTGATTCCTTAACGAAACCTATTCCCCGAGATATGTTTAAGGCTCATATGATGAGTTTAGGTTTATGTAGGATTTAGTTTTTCCATTGGGTTATATCTTGTTGTATAATGGACATGTTTTCAATTGTAACGAGTTTTTGTTTAATAAAACTTTTATTTCTCAAATGTTCATTGGTACGTAATTACATGATAAGGCACATTGTATGATTGACCTTATCATATAGGCAATCGCCCTAACGCTTGAGTAGCGAGTAGGATGAGACTTCACGATATTAATATTAAGTATATGTAATATTGTGTTATCTTCATACTTGTGTAATATGCATGATAAGTTTTTATATTTGAATAGTCACCTTAGTAAGTCTAAGATGAGACTTTAATGAGTCGGATGTGAAAGATTCAGATTTCACATTGAATCCTTAAAGCCAAATCTCGAGTGTCAAGATTAGCATTAGGTATGTTAATCTAGTGGCTCGGATTAGTTTTTAAGTAAA
>JAOQMP010000208.1:29085831-29104905 GCA_027563575.1 Erythroxylum pedicellare | reverse complement strand
CTTTCTTTCCATACTGAACTAGGGCCAATTGCACTTAGAAGTAGGCCAGTTCTTACAACAAAACATAAGTGGGTTCATTTTGGTTTTTCCATCTCATTAACGTATCGTTGTTATGAGCAGGGATGGTTCGGGGGATATGACTGGAAACAACGGTGGCAGTCTCAGCTATCAGAGTTACAGAGGAAGAGCACAAATGGGAATTCAAAAAGGAAGGTGTCATGGGCATCTAGAATGCGAATGCGAGCTCAAGCAAGGAACAGTTAGCTAACGAAATTAGTCAACTTTACGAGATAGCATCCTAGCATGTACATTTTTCGCCTCCTCTTTTGTACATCATATTCAGTCTTGGGGGTTAGAACGTCGTTAAATTTGGAAAGTTATGTGTATCTGCTGCAAATTTTACGGCATTGTACATGAGTTCATGATAAAAGCATCAGTATATTTCTGGTAACGTGTCAATTGTTGGCGATATCACAACATTTTAAGTGTATTGAGACGTAGTTTCAATGCTTCAATCATATCTCTTTTGGTTAAACTACTTTTTGAATTTTAAACCTACTATTATCAGAATCTTTATTCCCCAGTAGCTCCCCACCTACATGAATGATGCTGTACCGTCTTATCTCTTCATGAATCATTCTTATCACTCATTTTGTCAACATAATTATTTACTAAACAATCATAATCTCACACCAGTTTCCTATAGTATAATTATGATCTTTATGTATACTTTCCATAGTAAAGTAATCTTTTTTCAATAAGCTTATATTTAGTCAATTTAACATCTCGGGTAATTTATTTGAAGTTTGTATATTAAGTTCCTTACGTTTTGTTCTAATTTTGTTAAGGTTTAATTGATATTATTATTTTATATCTTATTCAACCTGTTTTTGTCAATGTAATAAATTATTTACCTAATAAATGAAAAGCTTTGTTTATCTTTATATTCTTCTTTTTGAAAATTTTATTTACAATAGAAAGGCTCAATAATACGTAGCCTTATCCTTAGTTAGTATGGAGACTATTTTCGATAGACTCATATAACAACAAATAAAAATAAAAATAAATATTCATATACATATTAAAATAATAATAATTGAAAACAAAATAACAATAAAAATTGACATAAAAAATAATCACAAATAAATAAATACATATAAAATATAAAAAGTTATAAAATAAATATAAAACAAGGTGGAGAGTCAAAATAAATAAATAAACAAAAATACGAACAAGAAAGAAGACAAGTTATTATAAGAAAATATTTATGTTAAGTAAGGAAAACATGTTACTAATTGTATTGGACATAAATATCTTAGAACAAATATATTATATTATAATATGATTATAGATATAAATTCTAATTATATAAAAATCTGATTCTTATATTGTTTTTATTGTACTTTAATTAAGATAGGATATTAATTTGAAAGGTAATCTCACATATTTTTATGTTATTTATTATAGAGTAATTGATCTTATAAATTAAAGTATCTTTATACTTAAAAATGTGAGTATTTCTTAAAATAAATTCACTAAATTAACTCTATAATGAAATTTTTAGGAAACATTTTAACTCTTAGACTTAAGATTATCAATTTACTAGTACCTTATATAATATGTTGAAGTTACTTAGGACTATTCTATTTATAATAACTTCATCAGTAGTAATAGTTAATTAATAAGTTTGTAAGTTGTGAATTTTCTAAGTATACATTATTATGAGCAAGTAATACAATGATGAAAAGAGTATCATCTTACAAGAATTATATTTATGAGTTATCAAAATTGATCTAACACTAGTTCTATTTGAATAAAAAGAGGATGTAATTAAATAATAAAATGTAAAGAATGTTCAATCATTAATGACTTTGCGCTTCTAATTTCTATAAGATTAATCCTGCTTAGATCATTACTTGAATTGATTAATGCGTGTTCCATATGTTACCAAGGAATTTCTCTAATATGATTACTAATCTTTCTTAAGCATTAATAACAAATTCCATCACATAAGTTAATAACATCTCTGTGATAACTATAAGCTTATGGAAATCATTAAGTATAAGAATTTCATAGTCCTCCCACTTATATCTCCTAGTTTAATTGATTAATGCCTACTCCAAATTTTACCAATGAACTTCTCTAGTATGATTACTAATAAGTCTCAAGCATTAATGAAAAAATTCATCAAGCAAGTTAATGACTTCTCTGTGATAGCTATAAAATTATGGAATTCACTTTAAGTAAAAGAAATTCATAGTACTATAGACAATTTCATAAATGTCTTTATCTTATGAAAATCATATAATATTTCTATCAAAATTTGGCTTAATTATTACTTCTCAGTTTCAAATTGAATCGTAAATCATGCAATTGTTGACAAGGAAATTGCAGACATTAATCCCATAATAAAAAAGTACTCATAATTCAACTACATTGTAACCTTAGAAAAAGATCTAGAACCTTATAAAATTAAATAATAACTTAAAAGGTGTTTTTATTCAAGATTTAAATGAGAAAGAAAAATTAAGAATTGAAGGATAATTTGTGCTAAATTTCATCGCTATAATTACATCTCAACGCTTTTCCTCTTTTCCTATATGTTTTCTTCTTCTCTGAATCTTAGGTAGAAAGTAAAACTAAAAATCCCCCTTTCCAAAAACCTTAGTCTCTTTTATTTACATTCCTTTATGAAAAATAGGTAACCCTAAATGTAAAGTTTTTGTATTAATTTTTTACACTAAAGCAAAAGCCCTAATCTATAAGCATAAATGTGCTACTTAAAGTATAATATGTGAAGGACTCATAATTATGGTGGAAACCACATAAACTAGTACTAAGGGACTAATCTTTTTGCCAGTTATAAAAATTGGATGAAGAAGCTTATTTTCGTTCATGATTGTTCCCACACTACTAATCCATACAGTTAAGTAGATATTGTAAGGTTCTAGTCATGCATTTCATACATAATATATATCAAATATACGTATCAAAAAATAAAACGGAACTTTAATAACCAGATCTACTCATGCATATAGATATAGAAAACAAAAACATAAAAAGTAAGATGTTTACATACCTTTCCGACGATCTCCTTCGTTCTTTAATCTTCTCTGCGTTAGGTTGTCGTAAACCACAACAATCAATGTAGATCGTCTCTAATGAAAGTCCACACGAATATAGAAGGATGAAACCTCGTTAGGTGAGGGCTAGAATTCTTTCTTTGTGTTAGCAAAGATAAGAACTCTTGTGAGAGTTAGAGAGAAAAAGAGTGTGTGTATAAGAAAGAACCTTTATTTCTCACTTGTATCTCACTTAAGATTCATGTAAATCATCTCTATTTTTTTGCATCATTTGGCCTTCCATAACCCCCATTCAGTGTGAATACATATCCGAACTGAGATCTGGAGTCATCCTTATCGAATTGGAAGTTGGCATCAGTATATCCGCTTACCATAAGAGATACAGAGAATGCAAAACTTGTAATAAATAAAACCATAACTGGAGGATATGAAAGGGTCGAAAATGCATCAGATGGAACTTATGCTAGTGACATAAATATGCAGAATGTAGAAGGGGATGAGGATCAAGTTATTAGTTAGGATGAAAATGACGCTTTTGTAACTCAAGTTGATAAATTAATAAGTAGATTGGATAGGAAAAAAGCGAAGAGCAAAAACAAAGGGGATATTCCCCAAAATGTCTATCCTAATTTGGAACACTAAAGGGCTCAATGAACCCCTAAAAAGGTCTATGGTGAAAGAGTTAGTTAAAGAGAAATAACCAGCTCTTTTAAGACTGTTGGAAAATAAAATAAAAGACTTTGTTCTGCTAAAAGACCAAAATGTTTTTAGAGGTGCAATGGAGAATTTTCTCGAACCACACATCCCATTATAATGGAAGAATCATATGCGTTTTTAACTCACACAATATTGGAGTTCAGATGGAGGAGGAGAGTGATCAACATTTGGATCTTCAAAGCCACTATGAAGGTAAGTCCCCAAAATTCGATATAACTCTAATATATGCAACTAATTTTGTTTTTTAAAGGAGCAATCTATGGTGAGATTTGAGCAGACTAAAAAACTCCATCAAGAATCCTTAGCTTGTTGTCGAGGTCTTCAATTTCATATTGAACTCTAAGGTGGTAGAAGGAGGGAATAAATTCTCATTAGCTAATACTAAAGAGCTCATAAATTAGTAAAATACAGTTGAATTGCTTGATCTTAGTTCAATTGGTAGACTCTTTAAGTAGACTAACAATCAACAAGGTAATATGCACATTCGAAAAAAGCTTGATAGAGCACCTAGAAATTTAGAATGAATTAATAAATTCCCTTAGTCCTTTATGCATTTGGGGAAAATATATGTTCGGATCATTCCTACATACTAATTCATAGAATAATGAAAAATTAGAATTCTTGGAGCTCCATTTAGATTTTTTAATGGTGTTACTGAGATGAAAGGCTTTATGGACATCATTAACAATTGTTGGCAACAACAAGTGAAGGATATAAAGCATTCCAATCGATGAAAAAATTAAAGATGGCAGAGCTACAAGTGTAAAGTACACAACCTAGTAGACCTCAACAATAAACCGAAGCAAGCACAAATTGATTGTTACGATTGACCATAGGATATATAATTGAGGATGACTGAAATGAATTTGTTAAAGGAGTATCAACAAGCGTTAAAATTACAAAATTCGATCCTCAAACAAAAAGCTATATTTAATTGGCTAAGAGATAGGGACCTAAACTCCAAATACTTCCATTTAACTGTAATGGCTAGAAGAAACTATAACAAAATTATTGGATTACAAGATAGTAGGGCTTAAATATAATCAGATTAGGGAGCATTGCTTGAACTAGATAGGACTTTTTCTTACAACTGATGGGACCAGAATAGATTGAGCAACCTACGGAGAACATGAAAAGAATTTTAGCTGGATCAATTAAAAGGGAAATCAAAGAAGCATTAATCACTTCTTTTGTGGAACAAAAGATTAAGGACGTAGTATTTAGTCTACATCGTTTAAAAGCTTTAGGCCTCGACATATTTGCTAGATCGTTTTTTCAACACACCTTGTCATTGAAGCAGTGTTGGAGTGGAGTATTTCTCTTCCAAGAGAATGCTTCAAGAAGTCAAAAACAATTAAGTGTGTCTAGTACCAATGAAGAAACATCCTCTGAATATAGGAGATTTCAGGTCGATCTCTTGTTGCAACATGATTTACAAAGTCATAGCAAAGCTTCTTGCGGATAGATTGAAAAATGCGCTCAAAGAGATCATTGATATTACTCAAAGTGCATTCATTCCTGATAGAAATATTGGGGATAATATATTATTACTACAATATTTGGTGAAAGGCTACTCATCAGGGAAGAGAATAAGAAGTTGTATAATGAAAATTGATTTCTACAAAGCGTATGACACAATCAACTGGAGATTCTTTCGGATCTGTTTGAAAGTTTTGAACTTTCCTGAGTTATTTGTGACATGGATTATGAATGTTATCTAATCTTCATCTGTTAGTGTTCTTCTTAATGGCACCCTAACTAAGCCTTTTAAGAATGCAAAGGGAATAAGATAAGGGGACTCTTTATCTGCTTATCTTTTCACTCTAAAAATGGAGGACATTTCTAGGCTGCTTAAGTCATTCACTACTCACAATGGAAACTACAAATTCCACCACAAGTGTTCTGAAATCAAGCTCACACATCTTATATTTGCCGATGGCCTCCTGATGTTTAGTGGTGCAGATATATATTCTATCAACATCATGTATCAGGCTCTAAACATGTTCTCCAAATGGTCTGGTTTCAAAATTAACTTAGAGAAAAACAACGTGTACATATAATTGGATGTGAGGAATGTTGAAGAACTTAGTAAAAGTATGGGCCTGAACATTCGCCCTCCTTAACTAAGATATTTAGGGGTGCTTATATCTACCTTAAAGCTGAAGTATGTAGACTGTATTCCACTACTAAAAAAGATTAAATCCAAGAATATGTTGTCTTACCAAAGAAGATAACAAAGGAGATCGATAGAATGATGAAAGCTTTCCTATGGTCTAAAGAAACAAAAATAGCAAAAGCAGCGAAATTTAAATGGACTGAGCTCACAGTCCCTAAGAAACAAGGTGGGTTGAGTATTACATTTATCTCGACCTTACAAAGAGTGTTACTGAGTAATAAAATCTAGAGAATTCTTACAAACAAAGAAGCCCTTTGGACTAAATGGATCTATGCATTTCACCTTCAGAATCCCAATTTTTTGCAGATAGATAACTCAAATCAATTTTCTTGGACATTTAACTAATTGTTGAAGATAAGGCACTCAATATACCCCTTTATCAAACATAAGGTGAGAGATGGAGGAAACACGTGGGTATGGTTTGATAATTGGCTTGAAGTAAGCCCTATTATAAATAATCCTGACTTTACACATTTGGGAAATAGGCTGCTACTAGATTCTAAATTTTTGGATCTAATACAAGATGATGTATGATATGGAAACTTTAGATGTCTCTCTACATTAATTGAGCACCTTCCACAATTGGGGGATAGAAGAACTAAAAATGAAATTTACTGGACTCCTCATTGACAAGGAAAATTTACAAATGCTACATGCCATAAAATTTTCAAAAATGAATCAGTGGAAGTGTTGTGGTATAATCTCCTGTGGAAAAATTCTCTTAATCCAAGGCCTAATAATCACTTAGTTAGTGATCAAGAACAGGTTGAGGACTAAATGTCGATGATTTACCCCTATAGAACCTCTTGTCTCCTTTGTCATTATACGAATGAGGAAAAAAAATCAATTGTTCTTTGTTTATAACTACTCCAAAGCCATATGGAGTATGATCCAATAGATGGTGGAAGCCACAAACTATACCTACAAGTGAGAGCACACCTTGCATTACCATTCCAATTTTGGCCTAGACAATGATATCTTCCTTAAAGTAGCATTCACAACCACCATTTACATGATTTGGAAGGAAAGAAATAATCAACTTCACAAACAAATAGAGGAAGAAAAGCACTAGCTAACAGACAAAATTCTGAATTGGATTAGAGCTATTATTATTGCCAAAAAAGTTGATCATCTCCTATCCCTCGTATGAAAGCCAAATGGAACTTATGGTCAACTATTTGTATGTTTGCATGTTAATGCTCCATGCAATTCTTATAATGGAGCTGCCAACCATGTGAGTAAAATATAGCCCTTTGAATATAGGAAATCATTGTAATGTTGTAACTTTGTAATAGCTTCTGCTATAGTTAATATATTTTCATTCATTTTCTTAGCGAAATGATCCTAACTAAAAATGTCCATAAATACATCAAATTACTTATAAGATTTCTTAAAAACTACTAAAATTTTAAATTTAAAACATTAAATTAGTGGATATGAAAATCAATTTTTAAATAGCTCTAAACATAGCATTTTGATAGCCAATCGAGCAAAAAAAATAGTTATAAAATAAATTAAACAACTTAAATGAAAATAACTACAATATGAAATGGGTAGACAAATGCTTGGACAAATTAACCAATGACCTTAAAATACTTCACAAAATTAACAACTCATAAAAGTTCAAAACATCATAAATATCTAAAATTTAGCTCAATTTATAATTTCGTATCCCATTAAACTCTCGAGTGTTGTATACATCTAGTCTTTATTTCTAAACAATTTATACTCATATAAGTTATTGTAAACAAGTGAGTTACAATGGAATGTTTTAGGACTTCATATAATTACTTTTCCCGTAACTCTCCATTAATGTAGCCTATTAATAACCGTAAAGATCAATAGCAATTCATATTAACTTATAATGTATGACATGGGTTATAGGTAAAATAATAGATATTAGCTTATCGAATTGCACATATAATCATATAATTGTTATAAGATATGACAATGAGCTCATTTACTCCTCTAATCACACATTTAAACTCATTATCTTTCACCTTAAATTGACAACCTAGTACTTTTATTTATAAGTGCACATAAAAAACCACACCCCAAAACTTAATTCTTTTAAAATAATCAAATATAACTGCAATACACAATTACTTTATACATTTCACAACTCTTATTAGCCAAAGTAATACATTTCCTTTTTTTTTTTCAAAATAATTGCATGAGATAAGTATAACGGGGTATATTTAAAAAAAGTATTCAAAGACTAAGGGATGTAGAAAAATAAGCAAGCTTAGTTAGGCTCAATAGGGTCACTAGAGATATATAATTATTCATAAATTAGATTAAAAGACTCAAACAATCTAAAGATGGTCTAAATCATGTCCTAAATGTTAAATAGCCTAGGATTTTTTACTTAACCAATATTAAATCATGCTAAACATTAAAGTTTACATAAAATTTCTATAAACCAACAATATGGGTGAATAAGGGAATGTGAGCAATGTTTTAAGGAATTCCAAAAAAACAAAGCCATCATTAAATCAATCATAAACACAAATGTGACATTATCCCTTTTATGAGCTACTAATAATAAAATCATGTTAATGATTACAGAATGAAAGTAAGTTGAGTGAGGTAGCTTCTCTCTAACCTATCTTTTCACCTTGACTGAATCTTCTCCCTCTTCTTGTTTTATCCACTTACAATGCCCTTTTTTTTACTTGCCTCACTGCTCTCTTCCATTCCCTTTCCCTATTCTTATACCCTGAACCTATTCTTTCTTCACTAAATCATTCTTCCTTCCCTTAAACTCAAAACCCTACCCAAGAGAGTTGGCTGTACACTCAAGGGTGTTTATGTCTTTTAGGTTATTTGGTTCCTTCGTGCCTATACTATTTTTAACAACAAACTTTTAAACTATTTCTTTGCTTCAACATCCTTTACTATTTTCAGCTAATGAACAAAAATAGTCCTTGTGCCCTATGCCTATCCCTATGGAAATCTGTCCTTCCCCCTTTCGTAGCTCCAACCCCTAAAAAACTTGTTACCTTACTTAAGCTACCTTTTTCAACCTCTAAACCTCTCTATTGGCTTCTCCTTCGATTATCAACCTAAATATGAAATGGGAATAGGTCATCAATGATTCAAATGAGGCTCCTTAGACTACTCTCCCCCTTAGTCTATTTAGAGTCATCTCATTGTTGTACTAGACGTTGATATCCTAAGGAATGGTGAAGTAACTTGATTGTCCACTCTACTGGATTTTTTCTTGGAAAAAAACTTGTCTTCCCTATCATTAGTTTGGGGAAAATCAAGAGCTACAAAAGATGTGACCTAAAGAAGGTGCTTCTTTAAGAGGATAACATGATTCTTTTCAAGTTCAACTCCAGTTAGAAGTAACAAATGTGTTATCCGTAGATCTTTGGCATGTCCAGAATTCTCTTATGTTTCTTTATTCTTAGAGGTTGGGATTAGCTTGGATAAGTTGAAATATAACAACATCCCCTTCTTGATCAACTTCTATGGGATACCTTTGGAATATTAGTCTATGAAAGGCCTCGGCATGCTATCTAGCTTTATTGATAAACCAAAAATCATAGATGAAAATGTTGCTAAAACTAGGTAAGTTGATTAAGAAGCAAAAAGGTACATAGCCACTAACACACTGGTGTGGGTAACTGTGTTAAATCTTATTTTCTTTTCCATTTTTCCCAAAATTTATATGCACATTAACACACTGTGTTAGTGTCCATATAAATTTCAAGCCTTTTAATTTTAGCGTCAACATAACTGTGTTAAGTCCTAACAAGCCTATATAAGTTATCATCTTGTTTTTATTTTAACATTGCCTAGATACATGACCATGTTCTGGATTATGATACACTCTTTCATTAAATGTTTAAGATACATACCTATTTTTCATCCTAACCCTACTGTGCTCTTTAAAAATTAATTGATGCATCAGACGAAGGCTTGGTCAATGATGAATTAGACGAAGGCTTGGTCAATGATGCAGCAGACGAAGGCTTGATCAATGATGCATCAGACGATGACTTGGTCAATGATGCATCAGACGAAGGCTTTGTCAATAATGAATCAGACGAAGGCTTGGTCAATGATGCATCAGATGATGGCTTGGTCAATGATGCATTAGACGAAGGCTTGGTCATAGCTAAACCAAATGATGGTTCAGTCAAAACTGAACCAGTTGATGGATTAGTCTTAGACTAAAGCAGACAAATCATACCAAAGGATTTAGTCTAAGACTGAATTAGACGAATCAAATAAAAGGATTCTAAGACTGAATTAGACGAATCAAAAGTTAGGATTCAGTCTAAGACTGAATCAGACAAATAAAAAAAAAGAATTCAGTCTAAGACTGAATTAGACAAATCAAACAACATAATTCAGTCTTGTCTGAAAGTTAGGATTCAGTCTAAAACTGAATCAGACAAAGGGATTCAAACAAAGTGATTAAGCCTAAGCTGAATCAAACGAAGGAATTCAAACAAAGTAATTCAGCCTAAGCTAAATCAGAAGAAAAAATTCAAACAAAGTGATTCAACCTAAGCTAAATCAAACAAAGGAATTCAAACAAGTGATTCAGCCTAATTTGAATCAAATGAAGGGATTCAATTAAATGATTCAACCTAAGTTGATTCAGGCAAAGGGATTCAAACAATGTGATTCAGCCTAAGCTAAATTAGACGAAGGAATTCAAGCAAATGATTCAACTTAAGCTGAATCAGACGAAGGAATTCAAAGGGTCTATCTCACATCCCCAAAGTTCTAAATCACTAACTTCAAAAGATCATAACTTTCAACTCCGATGTCCAAAAATTTCATACTATATACCGTTGGAAAGCTAGAAAGATAATCTACAACTTCCAAGAGACAACTTGGTCCAATTAATCCTAGATTAATATAGATTTTCTCCCGAAGTCAAAACATAAATTTTCCCTTATGGAAAACTTGACATTTTCATTATACAACTTGGAGAGTCATGAGCATAACCATTCAACACCCAAATTTACTTCATTTAATTTCTCTGATCCCTACTCATTTGACTCATCACTTACAACTAATTCTCATCATTCACAAAATCATGTTTTTCCTTTCCATAATATCTCACTTATATATATTTAAGAATAATTCATGTTCAAGAGTTATCATCTCAAGTTGATAACTTTAAGCATACCTAATTTCATCTCATATCATCCATACACAACTTAGATTTCATTAACATCATAATATAAACATTTTACAAAACTTCAATGGGATTTCCGAGCAACAATACAATATTCCTCAAAATCCAAAGATACATAAAATACTTGAATAATAATTGCTTAAAATGCAACTACAGCCTTGTTTTATATAAATTACTCCAAAACAAAACAAAACAGAACATGCAATTCCAGACTGATACCTTGACTCTCGATTACTCGATCTCCTTCTCATCACCTGAAGATGGGAAGGAATGAGGGTGAGCTTGAAAGCTCGTGGCTAACAAGTTTATAATTGAGAATAAGCAAAATCATTGAAATGTTTATTTGTCATAGAAAATTCATAATGAATTCATGAAATGCATCGTTCTCAAATTCTCAATTCTAGCTTTACAACTCATAATTAAAACATCATCACATAAACATAGCATGTACATTTAACCATCAAAGCATAACACTCAATTATGCACCATTCTTGACAATTTAAAGGTGTAATGCACAAGCAAATGGCTCGAGGGTTCCGTGGAAATAGAATGGAGAAACCGAAGTTTACCTCATAAATAGAATGAGTCCAATTTCGGAGCTCATATGTCATAAGCGGGCAACCGGGAGAAGGTTCTTGTCAACGTGCACGTGACGAATAGAATGGTTCCACTCTTACCCAAACAAAAGCACATATTCCTTTTCTCATATACTCATACTTTCATTTTTTTTTCAATTATACAAAATTCCATGAGATTTTTAAAGGCATAACATAAAATGTTTCAAAGCATTTCCTTCTTTATTTCAGAATTCATCAACAAAATTCATATACCAAACATATAAAGACATCTCAAATCTTTCAAATAGAAATCATGCAACATTAAAAAAACCAACTAAAAACATTTAATTCTCTTGCTTTTGAAAACATAGTCATAGCTCATTACTCAATTATAAACATGTAACCCACCTGATTTCCTTGCTTATAAACTTATTCAAAGATACCTCTCCTCTTACTCCTCTTGCCTTTCTTAATTTCCTTCATCAATGGCAAAACCCCATTCAATATGAATCCAATTGAAAATCCTACTATGTAAAATCACTAAAATTGATTTTAGAATACTCAAACTCATGCATTTTCTAAACTTTATGAACTAAATTCCTTCCAAAAATCCAAAAGATTCAAAATGATCTTACTTTGATTCTTCACCAAATGAAGAAATCTTTGGCTCAAATGGAAGCTCTTCTCTTCCTGTGCCTTTTTCCCTTCTTGAACAACCTCAAAATCTCTCTTAAAAACTAAGAAATGATGAAACCCTAACTATCTTTCCTTCTTTTCTCTCCTCTCCACTGAAACTCTCTTCTCTTTCTTATTTATTTTCTTATTTATTTTCTCTTCTTCTCTCCCAATTTACGTTTTTCCTTCTCTTAAAAGAACAAGACAACATTTCTTCTTCCATTTCTACCCTTAATGAGTGTGCAAAGTCCATTTTGCCCTTCCTTATAGGCCTTATGTCTTTTATGCTTAAATGTCTTGCCAAAAATACTCTTAAACATTCTTATAACCTTAACACTTTAATTCAATTAACTCATGCAATATATCATACTAAATTTGAAATAATTAATTAATTTCAAAATGATTAATCTATCAAAACCTCAAAAATTATTTTAAATCATGCTTAACTTAAAATAAATTTCGGGGCCAACATGGGAAGTTAATGGTCCTGAATAACATCCATTAATAGAGGTTATGGGAAGTTAATGACCTTGAATAACATGCATTAATGGTCAAAGTGTTATGGAACTTGTTTCTAATCCATTCCATGCAATGTTTTCTACCATGATCATATCACGATACAATCCCAAAACACTCTCTTATATCTTGAATCACCATTCAAGACTATTTTACTCATCCTTCAAATCTCCTATATGTGTGATCACTAGGTTCTCAGTTATGTTGTCCACTTGAATTAACACTTAATTTAAGTAAGTCAATAGTAGTATCTAGCAACACGTCATGACCCCCAATTGACCAAAAAGTCAGTGGGTTGGTATGCAATGTTGCCATGCAATTCATCATTTCACCATCTATATCCTACTTGGTCCAAAGTATGGTCAAAGTGTTAACTCTCACTAGACTGACTATGTCACATCTAGTCCAATTGATATTAGATCTTATCTTGAGGATCTCATTACTCTATGTATCATTGAAGACTCTCTTCATGACACATATTTGCTTTGTCCAGAGACTCCCCAGTAATGACCCCGACAAGAGGTTGTGGGTATCATCTCCTTCTATCAGGAGTGGTGAATCCTTTATTGGTTACTCAATTACTTCCGAATACCTTAAGTTGTACCCAATCACCACCTTATGAGTAACCCTTGAAAGGCATCGATGAATAGAGTCAAAGTACATGATTAGTATCCGAGATATCCTTGAGTACCTCAAGTCAAAGGATACTTGCACCATTACTGTGATGAGATTATCATTGACACTGGAATAAAATATCCATATGATTGTCTCATAGGAGGTCAATCTAATGTACTTACTACCCTTAGTGAGCACCAATATGGTAACTCTAAACAAATCATGTCTACAGCTTATGAGATTTATTGCTTGATCCAATCAAAGAGTATAACATGTTTTAGTCTATCCGAATTAATGATATCCCATCTCATTAATGCTATAACTAGGGAAAGTTTAGATGCTAACATAATTACACATGATAGGAATCTCATTATCATGATCTCATCATGATTTCTTCCATGCTATGTCTTATATCAAGGACTTCATTAAATCAATTTAAGATCAATGTCAAATCCATAAATGTATAAACATCGAAATAATAAAAATGCCTTTATTAATCATAAAATGATTTGCACAATAAGTGCTAAAGGTGATTACCTTTAGAGCACTTCTCTAACAAACTCCTACTTACACTAAAGTCAATCGCCTTGATATCTATTAACATAGGCATGTATATGTGACATAAAACTCTTTTGGGAAATAGGCTTAGTCAATGGATTAGTTATATTCTGATTGGTAGGAACTCTCTCTATCTTGACATCGTTTCTACCAATGATTTCTCTAATCAAATGGTAGCGCGTGAGTACATGTTTGGACTTCTGATGATACCTTGGTTCCTTCGCCTGTGCTATAGCCTTGTTGTTGTCACAGTACAACTGAACTGGGTTAGTGATGCTTAGAACCACATCAAGTTTCATGATGAACTTCTTAATCCAAACCACTTCCTTTGTCACTTCTAAAGCTGCAATGTACTCTGCCTTTATCGTTGAATCTGCAGTCATCTCTTGTTTGAAACTTTTCCAACTGATTGCACCACCATTTATTGTGAATACATATTTGGACTGAGATCTGGAGTCATCCCTATTGGATTGGAAACTAGTATCAGTATACACACTTACCACAAGATCACCTTCTTCATATACTAAGAATATATCATTAGTTCTTCTAAAGTAATTAAGGATATTCTTGACAGCACCCAATGACCCTCACTATGGACTGACTAGTATCTGCTCATAATATTTAAAGCATACGATACATTGGGTTTAGTATATAAAATAGTGTACATGATTGATCTTATAGTCGAAGCATAAGTGATCAAACTCATGTGAGCCCTCTCATCTTGTGTCTTTGGACACATAGATTTAGAGAGTGTAATCCCATGTACTATGGGAAGATAACCGCTCTTAGACTTCTCTATGATAAACCTCTTTAACATCTTGTCTATGTATGTAGAATAAGAAAGCCTAAGCAACCTCTTAGATCTATCTCTGTAGATCGTTATCCCCAAAATATATGTTGATTCTCTAAGATCTTTCATAAAGAAGTTTTTAACTAACCAAATTTTGATTGATTATAAAGCAGAGACATCATTTCCTATTAGCAATATGTCATCTACATACAGTATAAGGAACACGATTTCACTCCCACTAACCTTTTTATACACATACAGCTAATCCAAATCTTGTGAGAAACTAAACTCTTTATTGTCTCATCAAATCGGATATTCCAACTCCTGGATGTTTGCTTCAATCCATAAATGGATTTCTAAAGTTTGCATACCTGTTCTCCATTCATGGATATGAAACCATCAAAATGTGTCATATACACATGCTTGGTTAGGTTTCCATTAAAGAAAGCAGTCTTCATATTCATTTTTCATATCTCATAATCATAATGAGTGGCAATGGCTAGGAGTATCCTAATGGATTTAAGTATAGCTATTTGGCTAAATGTTTCGTTATAGTCAACACCTTACCTTTGATGATAACCTTTAGCTACAAGCCTAGCTTTATAGATAACTACATTATCCTCCATGTCAGTTTCTTCTTGAAAACCCATTTGTACCCCATGGGTTTTATACCTTCGGGTGGGTCAACCAAAGTCCATACTTGATTTTCATACATGGAATCCATTTCGAATTTCAAAGCTTGAAGCCATTTGTTAGATTTTGAACTCTTCAGAACCTCTTCATAGGTAGTAGGCTCATCATCTTCTATGAGTAATATATCGTTAAGTTCACTTATGAGAAATCTATATCTATCGGGAACATGACGTATCCTACTTGACCTAGGAACTTCTTACATGTTAGAAGGTTGAACTATTGTTTCATCTCTATGAACAATAGTCTCGGGTCCAGGCAGTTGATTTGAATTAGTTTGAGCATCTTGAACTTTCACAAGTTCAATTTCGCTCCCATTGTCTTCTCTTAGAAGAAACTGTTTTACTAAAAAGACAATATGTTTTGAAACAAACACCTTTTTCTCTGAAATATGGTAGAACTGATATCTTATATTCTCCTTAGGATATCCTACAAACAGACACTTATCAGATTTAGCTTCAAGCTTATCTGACTGAATCTGCTTTACATAAGCAAGATAACCCCAAACTTTCATATGAGAAAGATAGGGTTTCTTGTTAATCCATATCTTGTATTGAGTAACATTAACTAACTTGGATGGGACTCTATTTAACATATAAATAGAAGTTTTGAGTGCATGTCCCCAAAAGGATTTTGGTAAATTCACTAAACCTATCATAGACCTTACCATGTCTAACAAGGTTTAGTTTCTCCTCTCAACCATACCATTTTGTTATGGCGTGTAAGGTGGAGTCCACTGGGACAATATGCCATTATCCCTAAGATAATCCAAAAACTCTTAGCTTAAGTATTCATCACCTCGATCTGATTGAAGTGATTTAATACTTCTCCCAAGTTCTTTCTCAACTTCATTTCTGAATTCTTTGAACCTTTCAAAGGCTTCAGACTTGTATCTCTTAAGATCCATATACCCATATCATGAATGATCATCGATAAAGGTAATGAAGTATACAAAACCACCTTTGGCATATATGGACATTGGACCACATGCATCAATAGGTATTAGGTCTAAAAGTCATCAAATGCTTTTTATGCTTCAAGGACTCGAAATAGGCCTTACAGTTTCTCTTCTAGTGGTCATCCTTGCCATAGTGGAAGCAAGTTCCCTTCGAGACAATCTTCTTTGCTTTCTTGACACCTTCCTTAAGCTTTGCAAACTTCTTCAAGGTAGTTGAGCCATCTGTCCATTATTCCTGTCTTTTTTAGCACTACCTGCACGGGGCTAACCCAATCATTATCAGAAATAGGGTAAATAATTCCAACCTCAACCAATTTGAGTATTTCTTTTTTAACCATATCCAATATAGGTGGATTTAATCTCCTTTGGGGTTGTCAAGAAGGTTTTCCTTCTTCTTCTAATAAAATTCTATGCATGCATGTAGATGGCCTAATTTCCTTAATGTCGGCAATTATCAATCCAATAGTTGTCTTATGCTCCTTATAAACCTACACCGATTTGTATTCTTGTTGTTTGCTAAGCGAGCTTGAGATGATGGTTGGTAACATTCCTCCTTCTCTAAGGAACGCATATTTTAATCACTTAGCAAGGGGTTTTAAATTTATAATTGGTGCCTATTTCACAAAAGGTAAAAGTCTCTCATTAGAAATAGGTAAATCAATATAGGAAACGTTACCTGGCACTTGTTCCTCATAATTTTCATTGAGCGTTGAAATGTTCTATTGTAGTCCATTAGTGAATGAAAAGTCATCAAAGTCCTCTTCATTAACATCTTCACTAATGGCTACTTCCAAAACATTATTTCCATTAAGATAAAAAACCCTTTATGCCAAAGAATCAATTACATCGATTGTACAAACAGAATCATCTTCGTTAGGAAATTTTATGGCATCATGCACATTAAATTCAATAATTTCACCATCAAATTCCATGGAGGGGGTATCATCATGCACATCAATTTTAGTTTTGTACATCTTTAAGAATGATCTTCCTAACAAAATGGGAGCACTTTGATCATTATTTTCCATATCAAGAACATAAAAATTAGCAGGAAAAACCAAATTGTTGACTTGCACAAGAACATCCTCAACAACACCTTTAGGATAGGCATTAGATATGTCTGCCAATTGAATTATAACACCAGTTTTGCATAAAGGACCAAGTTTTAAAGAAGCAAAAATAGAATACGACATGAAATTAATTGAATCTCCTAAGCCTAACATAGCCTTTTCAAATCTAATACCACCAATTGTACAAGGGATAGTGAAAGTAACTGGGTCTTTGCATTTAGTAGGGAGCTTTCTTTGAATCACAATATAAATGTTCTCCCCTGTTCTAATCTTTTCAACTCCCTTAAGCTTTTGTCTCCTCTTATGTGTTCATAATTCTTTGAGAAATTTAGCATAACGAGGTATTTGTTTAATAACATCAATTAAAGGAATATTTGCTTCACACTTACAAAAAACCTGAAGGAATTCTTTTTCTTCGTCTTCTTTCTTAGATTTATTCAAACGTCCAAAGAAGGTACAATAGATTTATAATCAGACAATGAAGGAAACATACGTGTTTTTAGTTTGTCATGTTTTTTGGGAACATTCTCCTTATCCTTATGGGAAAGTTGTTGGGAGATAATTTCGTTATCCTTACATGCTCTTTTGGATTAACAATTGTTTGAGATGGCAACAATCCATAATCCTTTGATTCCAAATTACTCACCGTAGTGGCTAATTGGCCAACTTGATTTGCCAAGTCTTGGATACTAGTCCTTGTCTCCTGTTGAAATTCTCTTGTCTCCGGTTGCAATTGCAAAGTGTTAGAAACTAAAGATTTGACAATATCATATAAAGACATATTAGAACAGGAATTGGAACCAGAGGTTGAGATGGTTGTTATTTTTTTGGGACATATGACTGCTTGTATTGTTGAAAATTTGGACGCAGTTGATTCACTTATGAGCTTCCATAACTAAGATTGGGATGATCCCTCCATCCTCGACTATACATATTCGAACAGGGATCATATCTCCTTTGTGGTTGTCTAGAAAATCCACCCGCTTCATTAACGTGTTCAATAGATTCCTCTTAAAGCATGGGACATATATCAGTTGGGTGCCCAGCTACCGAATAAAATCTGTAAGCCTTCACCAATTGTATGTTACATACAATAAGTTAACGAGCAAGAGAGGTTATTCCAGCAATATGTTGGTGTAAATAAGAAACATTCAACTTATTAAAATGTTTAGAAGATGAGTTTAATCTTGTTCCAAACTGTTGTGAATTAGTTGTCATGTTCTCAATTAAATTTTTAGCCTACTTAAGTGCTTATTCGCTAAGACACCTCCACTGGCTGCATCAATTAGGCTTTTATCTATAGCTAAAAGTCCATTGTATAAGTAATTGCTCGCTAATTTGATGGTTAGGGTGAAGTAAATCATTTGTTAATAAAGAAATTTGATATGATATGTAAATTACATAAGAAGGGGGGTTGAATTGTGTAATCTTTTCGAAAATATTAATCTTTTAAGACTTCCTGAATATCTTTACGAAAATTCAAATGATTACTAAAACACTTTGCTAAA
>JAOQMP010000208.1:29069910-29082029 GCA_027563575.1 Erythroxylum pedicellare | reverse complement strand
CTTTGCTAAAGTTGATAAGCAATGCAATCGCAAGTAATATTATCTACTCGTCTAACAACAAGAAAATTAAAAGATAACAGTTAGAAAATAGACAATGCGATTTTATACTGGTTCACCCCAAACCTTGGGCTAGTCCAGTCCTCAGAGTTAGTTTGAGATTTTACTATACTCTTCCAACTTTACAAGTATTCTTTTTACACTTGCAGAGCCTTTTTAGGTCTCTATCACAAAGTATTCTTTATCATCTGTATTAGTCTCTCTAGGCTCTAGCCTTCCTTTCTCTCTCTAAGAAAAGTATTTTTGAGCTTTAGGTTACAAATGTATTCGCTCACTTTTTTCACACTTTGAATACAGAATTTTTGCTAATGTAAAAGAATTCGTTATTTTAGACTTCGACTAGAACTAGTATTTATAGCCTAAGTCTCCAACTGTCTTCTTAAAAACTACTTCTTGAATCTTCTAGAAATGGTTATTAGTTGAGTCCTGAAACTAACTCCAACTAACTAACTGTCTGACATTCTAGAATATCTTCCTTTTGTATTGTCTGGAACAATGCTTCTTCTTTTACTATGTTTCTTCTGTTATTCTACTTCATCTATTATATTGCTTCGTCTGTTGTTGCGCTTTGTCTGTTGTCGCGCTTCGTCTGGTGTCGTGCTTCATTTGTTATTGAACTTCACCTACTATTGCACTTCGTCTGGCATAGTGCTTCGTTTGTTGTTGCGCTTTGTCTGGTGTCACGCTTCATCTGGTATTGACTGTGCACCTTCTAAGTTGACTAAGAGTTACTTACATTTTTCTGCATACTTAACAAATTTATCAAAACAGTTCATACATTTCTAAGATTATTATTATTTGATTGTCATTAAAATTAATAAAAGTGAAGTCCTCTTGACTTAACATAAGGCAACTTGTACATAATCTCTTGAAACGTTCCCAGTATTCATACAATGACTCTCCTTATTTTATTTTTGCTTTATTCTACAAATCTCATTTCTAATATTAGACCTTTTTGATGTTGGGAAGTACTTCTCCAAGAATGCTTTCTTCATGTCATTCCATGTGGGAATACTCGTATTCCCAAGAGGTAACTAATAGAGTCAATCGTTAATTGCATCTTTTAACAATAATGGAAAAGCTCTTAGGTTGATTTGCTCATCTGTTACCCCCGAGGGTTTCATAGTTGTGCATATCCAATGGAACTCCTTCAAATGTTTGTTTGCATCTTTACCTAGCAAACCATGAAAAGTAAGCAAAAGATGTATTAGTCCAGACTTTAACTAAAATGAAACATCATTATTTATTACAGAAAAAGTGATGTGTTGGTCCAAATTAGGAGCAACAAGCTCCTTCAAATTTTGAGCGATGTCTGCTTATTCTTCTGAATCTGAATCACTTGCAAATAACAAATCAAGTCCAATAAGATTGATCTCGCGTCTCCTTCTTCTAGTTGCTTTCCTTAATTTCTTTGTGATTTTCTCAATCTTCAAATCAAATTGTAAACCAAAATTAGAAGAACGAGTATTATTCATAAATTAAATAGCAAAACAAAATAAAGAAAAGCTAAACACAAAAAGATTTAAATTTAGATTTAAATTTAAATTTAAATTTAAAAATTGTTTCAGAAACTAAAACTATCGAAAAGTCCTAAAAACTGATCGAATTTGGCCTAAAACCACCAAGGCTTATGATCCAAAAGATCAATTATTTTTGTTCAAAACATCTGCTACTTGCAAAAAAAGGGATTTTTGAGCCAGAAATAGATTAAAATTTCTACAAAATGGAGAAAAGAAAAATTATAACGATAATTAAAATTAAAATTATATATATATAACCCATCCTCAACAACGGTGCCAAGATTTGATGAACTTGTCAAGGTTTATCAAAAATAAACCTTACTCCTATAAATTAGACTTCTAATTGTGGGAATAAGGGAGGCAATTGAAAATGTATGTAAATTACTACTAAGATTGATGAGAGGTTTTGTTTGTTGTGAATAAAATATAAAGCTAATAAGATTAAGCTTAAAGACAATCAATAATACATAGCTTGGCCAAAGGAAATATCTATCATTAACTAACAACTGATCCTTGATACAATGATAATTAATTCCACTTTGAGTATTTATCAGGAACACAAGTATTTCCTATCTTTCCTCACATGTAATTAACAGAGAACACCAATGAACCAATTAACCCCAATTATTAGACGATCTAAGCCCAACACGAAAGATCTGATCTAACAACATCATTAAGCAATAAAAAGATCAATAAATCAAAGTTCCTTTAACCACCAGTGATTAAGAGAGACATAGCCTATTATTCTTCCTATGATTTAATATCAATACCATCAAAATTGCTAAATCCTAGCTGCTACTTGATTAGTTGTAGATTATCAAACACAATTAATTAGTAAGCCTCCTAACAATCATGAACGATAATTATGATAATAAGCATGAAAAAACAATAGAACTCAAAGTCAAAATTAAAACAATAAAGTCATTTAGATCTCACAGTTTTGATATTTCGAGGTTTCAATTCCTTCGTTAAGAATGAGCTTAGCTACGTAGAGCCATAGAAGAAACTCTACGGTGTGAAGAGAGGAGAGAGAGGCGTGTGTTGTATGTGTGTGTGTGTGTTTTATTTTTGGATGTCTTCCCCTCCTCTTTCACGTAATTAAATCAGTATATAGAAACTTAGAAAATCTCCTAAAGATATGCCGAATATTGTCTCCACAACAAAATATCCAATTAAGGAAAATAATAATAATCCAAGTAATAGTATTCTCGGTTGAGGGAAGTGACGTTTCAGCTGATATTTCACGTCCAAGTTGGCTTAGGAAGCTTCCTTAATTATCTCCTTGATTATTGTGTAGTAATCTCGCGAATTTGGGTTGGATTAGTGCAACAGTGTTCACTTCTAGCTGATTTATGGCCTCTTCTAGTCAGAATCACTAAAAACTCAAAACATAAAAGTTGTAGCTCTCTTTGTGGGTTTTCCAATTCCACTTGAGTAATTTCAATTGGTGTTTTCATTTGAAAGTTATGGCCCAAATACAATAGTGTGTCAAAATTGTCCAGATTTGTGAAATTATCTCGTTTTGCTCCTTTTGCTTCCATAACACACCTAAATCAAAAAATACACATAATGAGTACATTTGGCCAGTAATAAACATAAAATAATAAGGATTAGTGGAGAAAAATACAATATTATACTTCTTATCAATAGACTATCTAAATATGCCCACTTGGAACACATTTCAATTTTAGCTCTGTTTATCATCCACGAACAGATGGTCAGATCGAGGTAGTTAATTAAATAGTTGAGATATACTTGCAATGTTTCACCAATTCAAACCCTATGGATTGAACAAAATGGGTAGCTTGGGCTGAATATTGTTACAACATAAGTTGGCATTCCGCCCTTCGGTGCATGCCATTTGAAGTAGTTTATGGCAGGCTACTGCCTTCACTTCTATCTTATGAACTCGGCCCGACAAAAGTGCAAGCGGTCGAGGATGTTCTCATGGAAAGGGATAGGATTATTATGGAGTTGTGGCAAAGACTTTCACTGGTGCAGAATTAAATGAAACAAGTTTATGACAAGAGACATAGGGAGAAGGAGTTTGACATAGGAAATTTGGTGTATTTCAAGTTGCAACCATATCGTCAATTGTCAATTAGAAATCACAGGAAATTTGGTGTATTTCAAGTTCCTAATTTTCCTACTTGTTGAGGACAAAGAGTTTTTTAAGGTGTGGGGTATGTTATGTGTCCCAAATTTGTCCCCGGTTATCTCTACCTGGTAGGAGTATTCTACTATGTTAGGAGTTGTTATTATGTTAAATATTTATTATATTATTTAGTTAAATTAGGACTATTTGGTGTACGCAGGCTAGTGAATTATAAATAAAGACAGATTTCTAAATTTATTTAAAAAGTATATTGCCTTGTTATATTTCTCTACTATATTTACTGTCATCATAGCTCCATGAAAGTCCACAGGGCATGGACGAGGACGTGGAGCGATCCAGACGCTTAACATACCCTTTTCAGAATATAGAATTTAAAGGATTTGTCTAATTAATATAATTAAACTTGCACTACATATATTTGTAGTTTAATGTCTAGACAGTATGCTTAATTATAGTTAGTTTGTGATTAATTTAATAAAAATTAAAAACAAGCCATTGCCTTATTCTCTTCTTCTCCGGTGTCCATAGACTTTAATATTCAATTTACTTGTAGATACTCCCAACAAATGTTCATGGCTTTTAACAAATGAAGCTAATTGTAATTATTCTATGGACCCTATTGTGAGGGGTCAGGGAGGTAAGTAGCTCAAAACATACCCCCACAACAGTACACAATGATACCTCCCCTTCACGTAGATGGAGAAAGGTTTTGGGTAATAATGGTTGTTCCAATAAATATGTACAAGTGAATTTAAGTACATGACACGTACATGAACATGGGGTGTCACGAACGTAGGATTCACGTTTGTGTAGGAACAGGGAAATCTATGTGTTTTAGAATGATGTTTTTTCTTTCTTCTTTTATGTTATCCTAAAACCTTCAACGTGACGTTAACGGTGAGGGATCTAATTAAAGAAGAAGCTTTTTTTGTATGGTGGAGACTGCTCGTTAACTTCTCCCTTTAGTTTTGATGTTTTCTATAGTCAGGTAGTTGTCACCACAGGTTATTATGTGAAGGAGTTTACGTAAATTTGTGTTTATTAACAAACCTGATTGATTTAAACATCTCTCCTTACAAAGTTGGAATTTTGAGGGCAGATGCTGAAAGTTCCACCTCTAGGGTTTGGAAATGCTCAAAGCGTATTTGGTGAGTATTTATCCAAACCATGTGAAGAAGATGGAGAGGAACTCCAGAAAACAATGGTATAATTATACTCTTCTACTTTCCAACGTAATACATGTCCACTTACTTTCCACAAAAGTAATTGCTTTCAGTTTACAATCATAGCTAATACCTAATATGGGATCACAGGCCATGCTTGACGTCAACTTCAATTTACAATTGCCATTTTCTTAATCTCAGACGATAAAGCAACGAAGGGTATTGCCTTTTTCTTTATTGTTTTTTTATCTCTGATATGCTCTTACCTCACTTCAACGTATTATTGCCTTTTTTTCTATGGAAGAATCATGTTTTTTTTTTGGCTTTTTTCTTTTGAAGTTATGGATTTGTGGACCAGGCATGCATGCCACCTATATTACCACTCCTGTTGGAGAAGTATTAGACAAGTTGTAAAAGTTATTCATTACAAATATAGCATTACCTTGAAGGACTATTACGACCTTTTAAGATAACAGTTATTCATTACAAATATAGCATTACCTTGAAGGAGAATAGGATGGAAAACTTGTGAAGGCTACTGAAATTAAAAATTCAAATGTTTATGAATTCAACTAAAGGACTTCGTTTAATTTCTACAAGCCTTTAATGTCTCGCAGGTCAAACCATTTCTTAGAAAAATTTAAACATTTTATCTCTATATATTAATTGGTGATGTTCAGATTATATTATATAAAAGAAATTAACAATTACCTGGAAGTTACAACTTCAGTCCTCATTATTACTATTGATTTCGTAAATACCCCACTTGCTTCGATTGTTAGTATTATTATCATTCTTAGAACTTAACGAAGAAAGTCAAGGATGGCAGCTCCAGATTCCAACACCCCTTTGTCAGGGGCCATATCAACACCTTCCATATTTTTTTGGAGATCTTACCACTAAATAGGGAATCGTATTTAAAAATATCTATTGATTTTGTATTGGTTGTTTCCTTTTCTGTTGTTCTTTAGTAAGAATTATATCTATAATCTTAATCTCGGTCTGTTTTGGACCACAATTTTGGGGGTTAAGAGCGAGTCAAGGACATCTTTAAAATGAATCACCCCTTATACTAATCGAGAACGAGAATGTGAAATTCAAAATCTAAATTACATATCATACCAAATTTCAAGAAATAATTTCATTTTGTATTCTTTATATTATGTTATATTCTATTATAATTTATGGCTTATTGGCACAGTTGTATGCATTTTGAAAATACCGTAAACGCGGTGGTGAAAGCCTCTGGATGTTTGCAGCTACAGCGCTAATTTTATATGCCAAACGTGCAGGCGCTAATTACAGCTATTGATTTGTCACTAAAAAGCCAAAACCCTTGTTCCAAGCGTCATTTTGTCTTAACAATCAAGCGACACCCTTTTCATGCAACATACTATTTGGTGGATTGGTCGATGGTACTGTTTTGTCACTTAGGAAGATGGGGGTTTAAAACTTAGAGATGTCCATATTATAGGCTTGTCGGGTTAGAATATATATTTTTTAGAAAAATTTTAAAAATGATATCAACGAAAGGGCTAGGTTCGTTTTGATATTCCTATTTAAAACAAAAATAACATCCCTCAATAAAAAACTCGATAATTAATAAAATAGGGTTAAATCAATTACCAAATTATCTTACAATATATTCAATCGAAAACCATTTATAAGTCTTTGCGAGGGGGAAAAATATATATTTCCCTTCTTGCTTAATAAATAATCAAATTTAAAAAATAATTAGTAATAATATTAAAAACTTATAAGTCGTAACTGAAATTTAACTAATCCAACTCTAATTGAGTGGAATCAAAAGATTGTGGAATTCATTCTTCCGTTTACAAAATTCATATACTATTTTGGCAAGTCATATATTTGAAAAATCAATATTATTTAAAGAAACAGTACCAAAGAGTTATCATTTGAAATCTAAAAATTTTACTGGCTTCCAAACAGAAGCCTAAAGAAAGAAGGGTCATTAAGCATATCAACTAAACAGATAAAGACATCGTAAATAAGTAAAAGTCAAGTCTCAGGAAAGCTTTAGGAGACTGTACTTTTCAACCATACGACAAACCCAAAGTCTTTGAATCTTAGATTACGCACGCATACATATAACCAAGGAGTCTTGTATATATAAAGATGCCGTACACGTTTATATCAAAATTAATATAATTATGTATAAATTAAAAAGTGGAATTTAATTGAGGAAATCTACGAAGGTGGGAGTCCAACGAAGGAAGACGCCAACGCAACAAGAATTGTAAGGGTGAGCGCAGTGCCAGCGACGACCGCTGTCTGATAATTTTAACAAAAGATCGCGCCCTTTAATGGAGCATTGTATTCCACGAGGACTCTAATTATCAGAAAATTAGCTCCCGACTCAAGCCTGCTTCTTTTTCGTCAGTAACTTTACTCTTTTTACTCTCTCTCTCTCGCTCGCTCTCTCGTGGCTGTCTACAAGACAGGGTCGGCTAGACTACGATAATTTGAGAGTATGTTTGTGTAGAAAGCGCTCTGGTTTTGCTGTATGTGAACCTCTTTTCACAATTTGGGGCTCTCTTTCTCTACAGCTTCTGGAAGTGTAAGAATGGCTGAGTTTGTATACGTAGTTAACAAGGTGCTGACACGAATCCTTAATCCCTCTGTTTCATTCTAGCTTTCTTATCTTTATTTTTAGGAGTAAAGCAATGGGTATTTTGTTAAATGTCACTATTTTCCTTCGTAGGTGGTCTTATGTGCTTGTGTTTAAGTTCACCTGGCTTTAAAGGACAGTACTTTGTTTTCCCTTTTGTTATAGTGGTTTAATGTGTCGCAAAAACTGTTGTCTTGCAACTATTCTTATGTTGTCTTAGATTGGTGAGCGTGGAAGCTGTTCTAAATGGATTTTATTTGTTTAGATGTGTTCGTATTCCGATCTGGGTTTGATCGATTCATCGTCGTTGATATTCGTAATTGGTGAGCTTATGTTGTTAGTATTCATTCTTCAGCTTATAGCTGTTTCATTCATAGTTTCCATTCCTAAAAATATGAAAAGAAAAGAACTTCACCTTCTATTTGTTTTTGGTTGTCATTGGCCGACCTTGTCGGAAGGTACGTGGAAGAAGGGTTGAAGAGGACGTGGGTCTATGTCTTCTGCACCTTATTGCAATTTCCTTTATCTTTGTTTTCTCTTGAAGTTAATTAGTTTCCGTTTTAAACATTTTCGCCCATAAAACCTATTTTTGCTCTATTCTGCTTTGATTTAGATCTATTTGACATTATACTAAGTTTGTAGTATTTCTAAATTCCCCCATTAATAACATGGTGTTGCAGGGTACAGTAATCATAAAGCCTCCTAAGAAATCTTCGATTTTGTTAAGGATGATAGTTTTGATGTTCACAATGGTTTGCGGGGTTTATGCATGCTTTGTTTGTCTGAAGCAAATAAGTACACAAAGTAAAATAGACATCGAAGATATCCAAGTCATTGATGGGCCAACTCCTGATCCTGAACCTATACGATTACAAATTCCTGGGGCACATTACCCTGATCCTAAAACTTTTAACAGGTAATTTATAACTTCAGTTCTTTGGCTTTGAGCCTGAATTTCGATAAGACATACTTGAATTTTTGTATTTGGCACAACTGTCAGGTCTGAGTGCCAGCATAATCCTGTACAATACTTTGCAATATTATCAATGCAAAGATCTGGAAGTGGATGGTTTGAGACCTTGTTGAATAGTCATGTTAATGTGAGCTCAAATGGGGAGATATTCTCTGTTTTAGACAGGAGGAAGAATAGTTCCTCCATTCAACAGGTTCTGGATAAGGTCTACAACCTAGACTGGTTCACCAGCGCTTCCAAGAATGAATGCTCTGCGGCAGTCGGCTTCAAGTGGATGCTTAATCAGGTAGTGTAAACTGTTCATGTTTTAGTTTATATTTTATATGTGCCAGTATTTAGAAAACAATCTGGTTCAAATGCTGCAGGGGATAGTAAAGAAGAAAATTTGGTGACAATAATGCCAAGGTTTTAGCCATGAGTTTTGTACTAGTCTCAATTTCTATAGTGTCCTATATGCTCTCTGCCCGAGCTTGTTTGAGCAAATAAGCCTCCCTTTTATTGACAAGGAAACTGTAAAGCTCTTTGTAGTACAAGCGCTTTCTGTGGAATTAAATATGACTAGAATCTGTTGCTTCTGCCAATTCTTGAACTGACTTCACCTCTCCTTTTTAAACTCTTTCATGTATATCTTGCTATACTAGCTTAACCTTAATCCATAGCCTATTGTTCACATCACAAGGATAGTTGAACTTCAGATATAATTGATGATGAAATGAAATTACCAACTTTTAAGGATATAATTTTGCAACATGTAAAATGTCTATTCTAAGCAATTTAATCCGGGCCAAGCTCTGATGTAAAATTGGTTTAATGTTTTCGATCCAACAGATTTTAGTTGATTTATGGTAAGCAGGTGCATTTGAGTATCTAGATAGCTATATCAGGATATCTAATTAATTAAACCACTCAAAAGAACATTTTTTAGATATGCTCTTAATTGTACAAATGAATGCACCAGGCAATATATGAATTATACTTTTCTGTTTTTAGATGTTGTCTAATGATCTCATTAGCAATAGGTTTACAGCACTACAGGGCCAATTTGTAATTTTACTAAAAGATACGCTCTGAGTTCTAGTGCATTTTCTTAAAACATGTTGTTTCTATGATTTAAGGAGAGGTTAGACTTTTGATTCTTTGTACTGGAAATTGTCAGATGTTATTAGCCTCTAATGATGTCATGGCTTATGCAGGGAGTAATGGTGCATCACAAGGACAGTGTAGACTACTTCAACCGAAGAGATGTATTGGTAATATTTCTTTTCAGGAGAAATCTATTACGTCGTATGGTATCAGTTCTTGCAAATTCATATGATCGATATGCTAAACTATTGAATGGGACACACAAGTCCCATGTTCATTCAGATGAAGAGGTATCCCAGCATTCCTTCATTTTAACTGTCTTCAATCTCTTATGAAAAATAAAAAAATAGTTCTTTAATGTGTAGCTGTATTTTCGTTTTGCAGGCTAAAACACTGTCAAAGTACAAACCTAAAATAAATTCTACGTTATTGATAGATGATCTGAGGAAAGCAGATATAATGGCTGCAAGAGCTTTAGAATACTTCAATAGCACTCGGCACATTGTCTTTTACTATGAGGATCTTGTTACAAATCGTACGGTAGGTCCTGATTGGTGTATGAACAATCAACCATATCAATTTTCTCAATCATGGAGTTGGCTGCTCCATTATATGTCATTGTGCTGCAATCTGAATGTGCACTGTTCACCATTTTTTGATGCAGAAACTTCAGGATGTTCAAGAATTTCTCAGGTTACCGAAGATGGAGTTAACAAGCCGGCAGGTTAAAATACACAAAGGTTCATTGTCAGAATTTGTTGAGAATTGGGAGGATGTCTTCAAGAAACTTAATGGATCAGAGTACGAGAGTTTCCTCCAAGCTGACTATTAGAGTTGGCGAATCTGCTAATTTTGGAACAATGTGAATATGGAGTCAACTAACTTATGCAACAACCAGTCGGTTCAATGCTATACCCATTCTTCTCAACTAGTGTTGGTCCCTATACACAAAAAATCCTGTTCAGCGTCTTGTTGATCATGTATACAAACAATCTAGCCTTACATTAACCAATCCCAAGCAATTGTTCCATAAGCTGCCCTGTTTCTTAATCTTCTATTCTTTTTGAGTGACTAATTTGAAGCTGGTCAATTTTGTTCTGTAAGATGCAGTCATGCTTCAAGTACCGATTGAATGAAAATTTTCAATCTTTCAGCAACTATAGCAGTGACTACTACAGTATTGCCCTCAGTCACTTGTTCGAAAACTTGGTGGGAAGTTACTTCTTGACTGTTGAGTATTTATTAACGACAATAGCTGTTTACGGTTTGAGATAATATGGTAAAGCGCAACAATTTTGTAAACCGTTTTCTAAACTTATAGACAACAAAAACATGTGTTCGCCGATTCATAATGGGAAGCATATGATTCACGAAATGAAAAGGCAAGTGATCTGAACTTTGAGCAGCCCTCCAAGAGGCAGTAAACTTTTGACCACCGCCAGGCTTGATGACTTCGGCTTATATGCAAGAGGGGCTCAATGCTTCTGCAGTATACGGACAGGTACTGTATAAATTCAAGTGAGGTTTAATATAGGAGATTTAATTTCAATATGTTCAAGGTTATAAACGACTAACGAGGCTTATTAAGGATTACGCATACAGTTTACATAAAAACGTTTAGAGCTCATTTATTGAAATAAATGAACTGAAATAAAATTCTTGAACAGTTTGTTTAATATTCAAATAAACATGAGTTGTATTTCTTTAGTGGAAGCACGAAATTATAACTTGTTAATAACGATTGCGCCAATGGGTGTCACGGAAATGGTTTGATGTCAGCCCAGAGTGTCTATAAAAGTTGAGCGTCAACTTTAAACTCTATAATGGATGTAGGCCTTGGTCTGACTCGGCTTAATTTTTTTAAATTAAAAATTTAAAACGTTGTTTTATTTACAAGAGAGGCTTTAAGAAGTTCATTTTTTAAAATTCCAAACTCGATCTTTGACCCTGACTTATTAACTTTGAACTGGCCCAATCGAGCCCAGTTATTATCCCTAAACCTAATCCATTCATAGGATGAATTTATAATTTTGTCGTGACGAAATATTTGTCTATAACTAATATTTATGAGTTGCAAATAACTAATTAATATTCAGATTCAATGAACCTAATCATGAGGAGGCAAGTAACTATTTTTTTTTTTTAAGGATCCTTTTTATCTTTTCTCGTAGAGTTTTGAATTTATAATTATACGCTATGGACTGTAAACCCATACTAAAGGCCGAAATGAGTTTTCGGCCGCTAATAACTTGAGGGGTTAACTCAACACTTCAACAAGCCACATGCCTAAGCGTGCGCAGGTTTAGTTGGAAAGCTGAGACTGTCTCCTGACCTTTTCCTGGTTTTTATTTTTATTTTTATAATTAATCTTGCACGAACCCCGCTGCATTTATGACATTAAAATGTGGAAACATTAGATGGAAGATGCATGAGAATGTTTAAAGATGATATTATTATTTGAAAAGAAGTTTGTAAATAATTTTTTTATAATTATTATTATTAGACCACAAAATCCATGCTAATTAAAGGAGAATTTGCATGAGAGTATGCAGCTGGACTCATATTCCATTAATATATA
>JAOQMP010000208.1:29045994-29064431 GCA_027563575.1 Erythroxylum pedicellare | reverse complement strand
ATTTATTCTTAGAATATTCAATAAATAAGATCACTCTAATCTTCCGTGAATACATATATAAATTCGTTGCCTATGAAAAAAGACGGGAATAGTGATATTTATGGTTAATATAATTATTATATATAAAAATAATATATTATGATGATTCACATTTTTTAAGAGGAAGGGCTTCAATTCTACAAACGACAACGGGCTTTTGGCCTTTATAGTTAAAAGCCATGGAGTGAAACTTTTGGTAACTATCAAGAGTCGTTTAACACGAAAAATTTTTTATGGGTCCTGTTTTAACAATCGGATCAAAAATTAAATTAATAAAATAAAATTTTAAGGATTAAAAGATTTAATTAAATTTAGAATAGATTAAAATTTTAATAAAATTAAAGAATTTAAAATATAATTGAAAAAGATGATTCTTATATATCGAAAAATTTGAAGTTTAATTAAAAATAAATTATTAAATGAAATTAATTAATTTATTTTGATTTATAAGAACTTATTAATTTATAAAAATTATTGATTAATTAATAAATTGATTGAATTTTAACAGTAAGAATTATTAAAGTAAATTGAATTGAAAAATTAAAAACTGAACTGAAAATTTAGACGATTCAAAGATTTTTTATCGTAGCTTTTAATAATAAAAAAGCACCAATTTTAGAATATATACATAATAAATTCTTAAATATAAGGCTCAAATTGAACTAATTACCAAGTTCTAATGGTTTAAAATTTGAATATAATGTATATTACTCAAAGTTATCAGTTATGTATAAAGTTTCAATAGGAATACATATTTTGATCTGAATTAGAAAAGTATTTTATTAAATTGTTATGTATATCCAATTTCATAAAATTTTAAACCCAATTATGTTGTATTGTTGGTGACAAACTGGTAGTCCTTGTAGACTCAGTCAAATATATAAATTGTTAGCTATACACACAATAAGTTTGAATGCACAAAATATTTTGCTTTGGGTTCAAATGTATTTTTATCAAATGGATAAAATTACAAAAAAAAAATATTTCATACTTATTGTTTTAAATTAAATATTATGATAATTTTAAAATAAAACTTCTACTAAATAATTATTAAAATCAAATTAGCCTCAACAAAGGAAGCAAACTAAACACCAGAGCAAGAAAATCTGTTTTTCTGGGTTTTTCAATAGAAACCAAAGGGTACAAATTATTGGACTTGGAAACAAGACAGTTCTTCTTATCAAGAGATGTGTAGTTTGATGAAGATACTTTTCCCTTCCAACATCTATCCTCTGTCAACCCTTCAGTTCCTAATCTAATCTTTCCTACTCTTTCAAACTCTCCCTGCTATGACACTTAAAACCACCTTCCCATCTAAAAGATTATGACTGCCCCATTTTACCCCATACCTCACCACACATAGTTTCGTCTATCTTATCTTACCAACATCTATCCCCTTAATACAATTCCCTCTCTATGACCATTAACACTTCTAAAGTCCCTTCCACTTATAATGAAGCAATAAAACACATCGAATGGCAGAACGCAATAAAGGAAGAATTACAAGCCTTGGAAAAAAATCAAACGTGGGACCTTACCTACTTACCAACAGGCAAGACCACCATCGATTGTAAGTGGGTACATAAACTTAAATATAATCAAGATGGCTCCTTTCATTGCTGCAAGAGCAGACTAGTTGGACGAGACTTTACACAACAAGCAGGGTTGGACTACACAGAAACCTTCTCCCCAGTTGTAAAACACACCACAATTTGGGTTCTACTTGCTCTCACAACCTCCCAAAACTGGCATCTTCACTAGCTGGACATCAACAATGCATTCCTCCACGGAGACCTCCTTGAAGAGGTCTACATGAAACCTTCGCCTGGTCTTTACTTGCCTGATACCAAGATGCTCTGCAAACTTAAAAAAAATCTATATGGACTCAAGCAGGCCAGTCGTCAATGGCATGCCAAACTGACCTCCACACTGATTTTTGACCACTTCTCCCAGTCCGTCTTCGATCATGCCATGTTCACCAAAAGACAAGGTTGTGAATTTATCATTTTACTGATTTATGTAGACGATGCTCTTCTAGCAAGCACCTACCTTTCACTATTTGAAACAACAAAAAAGTTTCTAAACGATACCTTCCAGATTAACGACCTTGGACCAGTAAAGTTTTTCCTCGAACTAGAGGTGGCGCGATCATCCATTGGCATTAATTTGTCACAATGAAGATACACCTTGGATCTCCTAGAAGACTCTGGTTTTCTCTACTGCAAACCAGCCTCATCACGTATGGCTCCAAACACGCACTTTATAGCCTCCGGTGAACCACACACAGATGTCGGCAAATATCGAAGCATAATCGGAAAGCTGCTTTATCTTACCATTATAAGACCGGATATCAGCTTTCCTATGCAGCAGTTATCCCAGTTTCTTGACAGACCAACCACCGAGCATCTAGAAGCCATCAACCGTGTGTTAAGGTACCTCAAAAAGGCACCTGGTCAAGGCCTTTTATTCCCAACGAACTCTGCAACAGACCTTCGCGCTTTCTCAGACTCCAACTAGACAACGTGTCCGGACTCACGCAAATCAGTTACTGGTTTTTGCGTGTTCCTTGGTTTTGCCTTGATTTCTTAGAAATCAAAGAAATAAGCCACCATTGTAGGAATGTTATTCCCTTTAAAATCCATGATCTATTCGTATCAAATTATCAAGAATAAAATAAAACGGAAGCATACTTGAATCCATTGTGAAATCTATACTGGAGTTTTACGGTTTTGTCTTCCAAATTAGAACGTAGTCTCTTTTTTTCAGAGTTTTCCGTAATTCTCTGTTTTCTCTCTGATGATGAGATTTCAGATAAGAATTTTGGTTACGTTTAATTTGGGGACCATAACCATTTATATTAGGGTAAAACCCTAATTTAATTTCTAGTTTGGCCCATTATAAAACTATAAATTATAAACCCGGTCTCTACACATATAGAGCCCACACTTAAAATAGATGCATGAAGCTCAAAATATCATAAACATATTAGACTAATTTTATTAATTGGGCTCAACTTTATATGATAGCCTTTATATACAATTATACACATATAAGCCCACGAGTTTGATTAAAAATCCTTACAATCTCCCACTTGGGTTTTATGTGTTACCTTAAAATTGCATATTAACCTTATGAGTACTCAGAATTGTGCTATCATTACTGTATGCATCCCCAGATAATCCGATCCATCAATCATACCAATATAGGATCAAAGCGTCTTTCGCTACAATTAAAGTAACTAGAACCATCAATGGTCACGTATGCTGATATAACCAAATAACACGGATCAAGCATGGATGTATAGCATGGAAATTATAAGCAGCGTGATCTTAGTATGCTTATTTCCATCTAGTCCAACCTTATGCTTTAGTGAAATCAATTTTAAATAAGTTCAGAGACAAAATAAACCAAATATCTTAAAGCTGAAAATAACCTCAAATAACTTAACCAAAAATTGTATCCAAAATGACAATGAAAAAAAATGTCTAATCCGAAAAGCATCTACAATACAAACTCCCACTGAAGCTGTATATCTTGAAAAGATGCAACACCCATATGAGTAGTGTGCTCATGAAAGACCTTGGGTGGCACTCCTTTAGTAAGCGGATCCGCAACCATGGAGTTTGATCAAATATGTTGTATAAACAATTGTCCATTCTGAACTCTCTTTTTAACAATTAGGAACTTGATGTCAATGTGCTTCGACTTTGTCGAGCTCCTATAGTTATGAGAATATAGCACTACAGAGTTATTATCACAAAATATCTTAAGTGGTCTTTTAATAGAGTCCACAATGCGTAGCCCAGTGACAAAGTTTCGCAGCCATATCCCGTGGTTAGATGCCTCATAACACATTATAAATTTTACTGCCGTGGTGGAAGAAGCTATAAGTGTCTGCTTAGCACTCTTCCAGGAAATAGCTCCTCCAACAAGTAGGTAGATATAGCCCGAAGTGGATCTCCTACTATCTTGGCATTCAGCAAAATCGAAATCAGAATAATCAATGATCTCCAGCTTATCCGATTTCCTGTATGTGAGCATATAATCTTTTGTTCTCTGCAAATACCGCATTACCCGTTTGGCTGCTTTCCAGTGATCCAATCCCTGGTTACTTAAATATCTCCCTAGCATTCCAACAATGTACACAATATCCGGATGCGTACAAACCTGAGTATACATTAGACTTCCTACAGCCGAAGCATAAGGAATCTTCTTCAAAGTCATTTTTGGGGCATTGACTTAAGCTGAACTTATCTCCTTTAGACACAGGGGTATCACTTGGTTTACAATCCTGCATGCCAAACTTTTTAAGTACCTTTTCGATATAGCTCTTTTGTGACAATCCAATAATACCTCGAGAGCATTCCCGATGTATCTGAATCCCTAAAACAAAAGAGGCGTCACCAAGATCTTTCATTTCAAATTTCTTTGACAGAAATCTCTTGGTTTCGTGCAATAAGCCTATATCATTAGTGGCAAGCAATATGTCATCGACATATAAAACCAAAAAAATGTACTTACTCCTACTGAACTTATGGTATATACAATCATAAGCCAAGTTCATTTCAAAACCAAACGAGATGATAACTCGGTGAAATTTGTAATACCATTGACAAGATGCTCGCTTGAGTCCATAGATGGATTTCTTTAGTTTGCAAACCATTTGCTTTGCATCTCCTGACACAAAGTTTTCTGGCTACACCATATAAATCGTCTCATCAATGTCATCATTGAGAAATGTTGTCTTAACATCCATCTGATACAACTCAAGATCAAAATGTGTCACTAATGCCTTTATTATCCTGAAAGAGTCTTTTAAAGAAACTGGAGAGAAAGTCTCTCTATAATTAATGCTTTCTTTTTGTGTTAAGCCCTTTGCGACAAGACGAGCTTTGTACCTTTCTACATTGCCTTTCAAATCCTTTTTGGTCTTAAATATCCATTTACAACCAATAGGTTTCACACCTTTAGGCAATGGTACAAGGACCAAAACATCATTGTCCTTTATAGACTTTATCTCTTCATTCATGGCATCAATCCACTTTTGAGAGTTAGAACTTTCCATAACTTGATGGAAGTTGATTAGGTCATCTTCCACCATACCAATGTCAACTTCATGTTCTTGAAGAAATACAACATAATCATCTGAAATTGCACTTCTCCGCTCTCTAATGGATCTCCTTAATGGCATAGGTTCTTGAAGTTGTAGAGTTTGTTCTTCTGGAACAAGTTGTTGAACTTGGGGGGAGGAGTTTCTATGACATTGTCTTGATCCGGAATTGCTTCTTGAACAATGTCAGGAATGGAAACCTGACCCTGATCATTGTCAACAACAATTAGAGGAATTTCAACCTGTTCCTCTTCAAAAACAAAGCCCTTAATCCTTTCTCCCCCTGCAAAATCAGCATCCTAAAAAAACCAGGCATTTCTCCTCTCAAAAATTACCTTAGTAGTGGGATCATAAAACTTGTAACCCCTGGATCTTTCAGAATATCCAATAAAGTAACAACTGATAGTCCTTGAGTCCAGTTTCTTTTCATTTGGCCTATAAGGCCTTGCCTCAGCTGGACATCCCCAAATGTGCAAATGCTTTAAACTAGGCTGCTTGCCTGTCCAAAGTTCATAAGGGGTTTTATCAGTTGCTTTAGTTGGAACTCTATTGAGTATATATGCTGCGGTCTTTAGTGCTTCTCCCCAGAGTGATTCTGGTAAGGTAGAATGACTAATCATACTCCTCACCATATCCTTAAGCGTTCTGTTTTTTCTTTCAGCAACATCATTCATGTTAGGCGAACTTGGCATAGTGTACTGTGGAACGATACCGCATTCCTTTAGGAATTTAGCAAACAGTCCTAGATGTTGCTCACCTGATCCGTCATATCTGTTGTAGTACTTGGCCCCACGGTCAGATCTGACACGTTTAATCCTTTTGTTGAGTTGGTTCTTAACTTCAGCTTTAAAGTTTTTGAACACGTCCAAAGATTATGATTTGTCATGAATGAGATAAAGGTAGCCATATCATGAGAAGTCGTCTATGAACGTTCTAAAATACGATTGACCATTCTAAGACTCCGTAGGGAATGACCCACAAATATCCGTATGAATAAGTTCTAAGATGCCTGAAGCCCTATTGGCACCAAACCTCCTAACATTTGTTTGTTCCCCCTTAATATAATTAACACAAGTAGCAAAATATGTAAAATCAAGGAGATCGAGAATTCCTTTAGACACAAGTCACTCAGTTCTCTTTTCAGAGATGTGACCTAATCTCTTGTGCCACAACGAGGCAGAAATCTCTTCGATTAATTTGTGCTTAAAACTTCATATACCCACCTGTAAGGCTTCATTAAATGAGACATTAATTTCAAGCATATATAGATTATCGTAACCTGATAAAGAACCGGTACCAACCAAAATTGAATTTTGAAAGAGACTAAATATTCCATTTCCAAATGAACAACAATAACCAGATTCATCTAAAGCAGAAATAGAAATCAAATTCCGTCTAAAAGACGATACAACGAAAGTCTCAACTAAATCCAAATAAAATCTAATTCTTAACAATAATCTAAATGTCCTTATTGCTTCGACTTCTACCGACTTGCCGTCTCTTACATAGATGTATCTTTTACCATCACTTGGTTTTCGGCAACTTAGGAAACCCTGAATAAACACACTGATGTGAGTTGTTGCACCAAATCTAACCACCATGTGTGTCTAGGTACCGAAGTCAAATTAACCTCAGAACAAACCAAAATAAGAAGCATACCTTTCTTTGCACGCCATGCGTGATAATTGGTACATTACTTCTTTACATGACCTTTAGTGTCATAGAAGAAACAACCTCCTGGTTTTTCTTCCTTATGCTGTTTCTTTTATGTTGTTGGAACCACAACTTCCTTAGTTTTCTTTCTTTTGTTCCTTTTATCCTTAGATGTTTTGGCTAAGTGAGCACTTTCTGCCTTATCATGCTTCAACCTTTCCTCTTCTTAGATACAGTGTGAGATAAGCTCATTAAGAGACCATGTCTCTTTTTGAAAATTATAACTTATTTTGAATTGACTGTATTGTGTCGCAAGAGATATCAAAACCAGATGCACTAATAAGTCTTCAGATAACTCCAACTTAAGTTCTTTCAATTTTGAAGCAATGTGAGACATTTCCATAATGTACTCCCTTATGTTTCCTTTTCCTACATACCTCATTGAGATAAGCTTTCCTAAAAGCGTACTTATTTCAAACTTTTCATTTTTGGCAAATCTTTTCTCAAGATCTTCAAGGAAACCCTTAGCCGTAATAATCTAATCAGACATAGTGCCCCGAAAAGCTTTTGAAATGGCACGTTTCATGATCATCAAACTCATACGATTCGATCTTTCCCACTTTTCCATCTCCCACTTTTGATCAGAGGTACTCTCACCAGTAAGTGGATCAGGTTGATCGACTCATAAAGCAAGATCCAAGTCCATGACTCCGAGAACAATCAAAACGTTCTCCTTCCATGACTTAAAATTAGTGCCATTAAGCATAGGAATTGAATTAACACTAGCAGAGATATTTGCAGCAGAACCAAGAACTGACAGAGAACAAAACAAACAAATTCTAATTACTCACGTAACAACACTATAATATGCCAAATTAATTATATACAAATAATAGGAGGGCTCCATCACAAGATACCGTGCATAACATTAATATTTAGTCTTTGGATAGAAATACTGACTTTTAAGTAGTACCTTGATGTAGTGGTCAAATACTGACAATAAGGTATATCAAACAATAAACCTTTCTTTGGACCGATTTACTGTTTACATGTTATGCTGAATAATTGTCACGCATTTACCACTACAAGTGTATATGCAATTCGGGTCAAATATAAACTTTCCTTTGGCCCAGTCCATATTCGCATGAATAACATACTCACAAAACTTCTTAACATTCTAATTTAAATTAATTTCACAAGAGAGGTTGCTTTGGCAACATGTTTCTTCAATTAATTTAATTTAAAATGCTATATATTTCTTTAAAATACCAAAATCTGAAATTAATACCAAAATTTACATAAAATGTATAAAAATATCATAGCTTTAATTTCTTGATGCTATGACATTGATAATCCTATCAGCTCAAATTAAGAATTGGGTCAAAATTTTAAAAATTAAACCAGAAAATATAAATTTTGAACTCAAAACTCATTCTTTATAATACTTTAGTTTCTGGTTATTATAAAAAGGAAGACTTCGGTTATTAGATAAAGAAAAGTCTCTAAAAGCTTTCTGGAAATATTCTTTATCTAATGGATAAAACTTCACTGAACAAAATTCGATTTTTATCAAATGGGTAACAAAAATTCCTTCCTTATCCAATGGTTAAAACAGGAACAACGATATTGGTCATTGAATAAAGACAAAAGGCTTCTGAAAAACAACCTTCGACAAATATGATTATCTGAGTCTTTATCTACGGTAAAACTCCAATCTTAATCTAGGACATTAAAACACCATAAACGTTTCTTTCAAAACTTTCCTTTGGAGTTATCACCGAATATATGAAGCTGATACCCGAGTGGTATCAGAGCCATCTTACAGTGTCTATCTCCAGCTACTTTGGTAGTTCCACCATCCCGGTGAGTCTGTGGATTCCCACAGTTTGAGTTGATTCCTTTGGTTTCAGCCATAGACATGTTGTTTGTGGTCAGGTAGAGTCGGTCCATCCGAATACACCTGCTTACCTCTTGAAGTAATTCTACTTCTCGCTCAGTGTCTTACTACTGCTCGTAAGATACTTGGAAACGACCTTCGCATCTTTCCCAGAGGGGGGAGCCATATCAGTTTTCTCAGAATGAGAACTGGAAATGTCTGCAAGAAGTTGTCGAGATGTCAGAGTAGCTATATACTCTGTCTGCTCAGCTTTGTCCTTCCCATTTGCAGAGTTGGAAGGTTGTACTGGTGCTGGTGGTGGAGATTCAGGAGGAGTATTAATCCGTAAAGGCTTTCTCCATCTCATTCTGAGAAAACTGATACGGATAGTAATACATCAGAAGTTTATGCAACACCATCGGATTGTTCAGTTGAACACAGTTTCAACGCTTTAGAAGAACAACCTTTATCAGAGTCATCTCAGGAACTACTCAGTTCTCCATCGACTGATTACTAATTTAATGGGTACACGTAAAAAGATATAGTTGAATGTTTAAAGAAAGTTTATAAAAACATTGACAACTAGTATATAATTCTTGTTTTCCTTCCTCGACAAACTTAAAAAACTTCTTAGCATCAGCATCTAGATCATTACTAACTCCTTCACAACTATTGGGACCTTTATCTATGTCTCTAAATGTGTCAAGTAGTAGTCCATCTATATTATCATGCATAAACCTTCTATCAAATTCATTATCATCTTCTATATCCACATTTTCATTAGTTGACCCTTCTTTATTGAATTCCTAACCATCATATCTTGGAGCAATTCCATTAACAATCAAATGATCATATATAACATTTCTTGTATACCAATAATAATTGCAACACTTCTTGCATGGGCAAGAAATTTCATTCCCATTAGCCAATTCAGAAATTTCTTTTTTAAGAAAACGATCAACTACACTTATATTCATCACTATATATGAGAAAAGTCATCCAATACCTCTCTCTCTTATCCATTGATAGCTAACTGTTCATCAAAATAACATATACAATATAGAATATGTTAACAAATATGAAAGATTACATAAAAAATTTATTAAAAATATAAAAGTAAAACTTGTGGTTACAAAACCTTAAGGATTCCAAAGAATTCAAGGAAAACTTGTAGTTACCCTTTGCAATTAATTTTTTTTAATAGAAGAGATACTATTCATTAGAGATGAAATAAATGATCCATTTTAAGATAGATTTGCCCCTTTTTGAAAAAAGTACAAACCAAGGATACTAATATGTATAAGATGTATTAACATGCCTGTTAACTCTGCTTTTGTTGCACTTAACATGAGCAACACTATCAACTCCAATGAATGATTTCATGTTTTACATATGACTACGTTATTTCCACGCTTATTGCAGTCCCTCTCTTAAGACATAATAAAGGGTCACAAAATTGAGATCTCACATATGCTCAGTAAGATGAAGACTCGAGATCTCATGCTTAATAAGACGAATCATAGAAATGAGTTTTCATGCCTAATAAGATGTAGAGCCATAAGCATAAGATGTCACACTCGATAATATCTACAAATTTACGGTCAAAGTTCTTTAGTTAAATGGTGAAAATATTTAGATTGCTGTCAGGAGATACCTATATAGCTTACGCCTGTATACTAAATAGAAGTCCCGAAGTAAAATTTACTAGTACTATGGCTTCTTAACTTCTATTATCGCATTAAGAATAAAAATTCCCTTTAAATGGAAATCATGCTCTTCATAGCATTCAGCATTCATTCACTTGTAACAACTAATATTTCCATTCACGTTTATTCACGCTCACTCTTAGTGTGAATACAGTGAGGGGAAAAAGAGTAAAGACAGAACACAAAAAATAACTGAAATTGCACCTGTAAGAATGCTACCTTTACATGAACCTACGCCAACAGATATCACCTGACCTACAAGTGACAACACAAATCTGTCGTAAGTGACAACAAAACGCTACACCAACAGAAAAAGCATTTTTAGTGAGGTAAAGCACCCGTAAGTGAACGGGTGAATGCTACACCAACAACTTAACGGGAACTTACGCTACACCAAAAGCTTAGCACCTATTCAAAACCTCCAAAGATTCTTCTGAAACAACAAAGGAAAGGTGAAAAGTCTGACATGTTTTGGCGCCTTGTCTCTCATAAGCTTTATTATATTCATTTTTTTCTCCAATGTTATAAAGAGCATAAAACTATTTCTTCATTATATATATATATATAGAATAGTAATACTTTAATTGTTATTATTTGGGACAAAATTTACCCATTTTGGTTTGATTTGGCTTGATTCCGCCCTAGTTGACCAAAATTTAAGCTATGCTTAGTTTTTTAAATATTTTTAAGTTTTAGGTTGAGCGCTCGGACTGTCTGATCCAACCTGATTCAAGATTTAAAAATTTTAAAAATGATATTATTTTTTATTTATAAAATTAGATCATATTTTTAATCAAGTTTAGTTAGACTCTATTGTGCTCCAAGTAGGACTTGGGCCTAAGTAGGTCTAAGTCTAAAGCTAATTATTGTAACCCTTAATTATTGTTTAAAGTCGTAATGGATTAAATTGTTGCTTATATAAAATTTTATAGCAATGATCTTTTAATTTTTTTGCCTTTTAAAATATATAGCAACAAATTACTATTAGCATTGCCTATTAATATTACTAAAGGCCATGCTTTAAAACCCATTGCATTATAATAGTTTTAGGCAACAAATTATAAATTGTTACAAATTTAACATTGCGTAAAGCTTTTTTTTGTTGTAGTGAGCCTGAAATACGGTATCGTTATGATGAATTAAGAGTAGCTAATTCATTTAGGCTCTCTAATACTCCATAATAAGGAGTCTAATTATCAGTATAAAAGAATGAATTTTTTTCCATCACCAATCGTATAGGAGAACTAACTTTTGACCTTATCTTTTACCTTGACTAAAAAATTTAGAAATGAAGAAGCATTTTATTTAATTTTTAAGCACTAGAAATTTGAACTTTTGATGTAGTAACTATACATCTAACGTACCTAGAGAGACTGCCTATACTTGAAAAGCCGTATAGAATCCTTTTACTAGCATGATCATGATTAATGTCTTGATTGGAATAAATCCCAATCCCCTTTATTGCTTTGGCTCTATCCAACCGATTTTTGCCTTAGTTAGCTTTTTCTTGCATCCGTACCAAAGTTTATCAATAGCCTTAATGAATTCTACTGGAAGGACCAAATGAGATTAAGGGAGCTAAAAAATGAAACTATTAGTTAAGCTCTACAAGCTATAGATAATGATTTTGGGATCCAATTATTGATTGTGAATTTTCTGGAGTAGAGGTATGAAGTCTGAGTAAGTGGGCTTAATACAAGATATTGGAACACCAAGGTAAGTCAAAAGTGCTTCATGATGTTTTGATCTTTTCCTTTTGGAACCAGGCTGATGAAATTCCTATTTAGCTCCCATAACATCTTTCTCTTCTTAAAAAATTTTACCAATAACATATAGAACAATATTACTAGTTAGCGATCGACCAAGTTTTTAGGAAAATATTTACATTTAAGCTATCAGTGCTAAGAGCTTTGAATGGATTGAGAGAGCTGAAGTGAAAGGCTTTGAAAGTAGCTCAATTTCCTAAAGAGATAATTGAACTTGTAAGATCTACTTGATTAGAGTAAGTGAAGAGCTTGCATTAGAGGGGGTACCAGAGGTGGAACTAAAGTATCTTCTGCCTCTTTTTTAAGTGAGTAGTTGTCCGTACAAAGTCAAAACACTAGCTACCAAGGTGTTAAATGGTATAAGGAAAAACAAAAAAAGAAGAAAAAATACACATATACTGATAAGAGAAGAATTAAAAGGAAGGTTATAAGAGGATATTTAATACACTATATGGCAAACTGCAGAGAGAGGTGGAAAAATGAGTTTCTTTTCAACCTCTTTAATAAATATGTCTCGCTCTTATTCGGCATTTTACTATCCACACAAAATGTCATCCTTTTTCTTTGAAAAATGGCTAGGAGCTAAAATATCCCCTTTTACTCAACTCACTTTCGAGGATAGATAATTCTAGTAAAGACATGCACAATATCAAAGAAACATTAGAAAGAGCTTACTAAAGTGGAAACCTTCAAGTAGCCAACACACTAATCAAGGACTAAAGTTATAAATGGAATATTCACACTATTGAATTAGCTCTAATTGTTTGGTTGAATTGGTTCTTTGCTCAATTTCTAGATTTGGTTTTAATAAGGCATTAATTATATTTTGTTAACATTACTAGTTAATATACCCCTTGCTACAGATCATACGAAGCTAGTGCTTGTTTAACAACATCTTAAACCCCATTTTCAAGGTAGATAGCTACTCCTAATGAGTTCTTATACCAAGAGTATATGTAAAACTTTTATTTTTTTTAGAAATCAATATATTCTTGAATGTATAAAACAAATAAATGCCATCCAACAAGATAAAAATTTGTAAATCCAGAGCATACAATGCGAAACAAGTGTCTACGAGACCAAACTAACAAATCTTCAGAGCCCCTTCCCAAATATTACTAACATTAGTAACAAGTTTGAACAAATCAAAAGATCATATTAAAAAAATTTTCAACATAACATAAGTTACAATAAAACACTAAGACTTGAGTAGGTGGAACCATGATTTCCCATTCTTCCAACTTGCACCTGATTAAGCCGGTTGTTTCTTGCTTTCTTCTTTCTTATATAATTAAATATCATTATTAGTTTGAACCTATTCCATTTATGGCAATTTCTTTTTTATTTTCATGTTTTCTCTACACTTTTTATGACTCTCATTAGCTATTATCACTTCCTTTTATCCAATTGATCTTAAAACCTATTAAAGTTTGGATATCCTTCTCCTCATTCTAGAAAGTTCTTGTGTTTCTTTCTTTCTAGAGGCTATAAACATAATTACTCAAATCCAACTTAAGGATCTTTAGATCCTCCTTGTTTTGCAAATTGATGCCATTGTTCCATTTTATAATTTGGAATTAATCTTCCTTCTACAATGGAGCATGCATAAATTTTGAATATGCTTAATTAGAGAATTCAAACTTAAACAAAATATAATCTATTGATTCATACGATTCATACAAGTTTTTGCAAAGCTTATAGGAGACGTCACCAATATTGTTTTCTTTGATTATATCCATTGTCTTGAGTCTTTTTTTCATTACTAATTATAAAATGAAGGAAGCTTTTGGCAAGTTCTTGCTATACTAGACTAGCTTAGGTTAGGGAGGTTTTGTTTGTGAATCTCTTCTATGCATATCTCAGCCAAAAGATAGAGTCCTTAACATTGGTGTTGGGACTATTACCAGGTATTTAGGAAATTATATTAACAAACCCCCATGATTACAATTCTATCTGTTACCTTTAGTAATCACTTCAACTTTTGACTATTGAGAAATTACATTCCTCAACATTTAGAACTTTGCTAAAACTTAAAATGGCCTATAGTTATTTTAGTTTTAAAACAAGAAGTCTGCATTCTTTCCATTCCCAACTTTCATTTTTATTTCATTACAAGTGGAGCTCCTTAATTTTAAAATCTAGATGATAGTCCATGATTTGTCTAGTTAAGTCTTGACATTGCAGAATTTATCCCTTTTAAGGAATTTTGTGTCTATTAATTTAACCCAAATGGGTTCTTTATCTAAAAACTATTTCCATATTCTTTTGGTTAGAAGAAATTTATTGATCTTTTTGATTGATTTTATTTTAAGTCTCCCATCCTCCTTATGCTTTCACACTTCAGCGTAACTCCATTTGGCATTTTCTTCTTTATTGGACATTCTATATTAGAGAAAATTCTTTAGGATTCTCTCGATATCATTTACTATATTCTTTAGGAGAAGCAAATGAGGGCTTTAATATATATGTAAGTTATTGAGAATTGAGATTATCAGTTAGAATGTTCTAACAAATGATAGAGTTTTGTTCTTCTAATTTACAGTTCTCTTCTGGATAGAGTCAAAAAAAGGGATATAATCCCTATAAATTAACTTTAATGACTTGAACGAGGGAGACTAGATATTTAAACCTAAAAAGGAGCCTAATTGATGATCGAATTCCTCTTACCTATTAAGATAAATAAGTTACAATTTGAGTGGTTAATGGTGAACCTTGATAACTTAAGAAAAACTTGTATAGATTTTAGTAAAGTATTAACTGAGTGCTTATTAGCTGTACAAATAAGATTATTTCATTTGTAAAATAAAAGTTAAAACCTTTGTATTTGTAATTGTATCTAAAAGGTTTTCTTTCTTGATATTGTGCTAAATTAGTTTTGTAACGACCTTCATGCACACTGTGATGAGATAGGGTAAGAGAGGGCCGCTTTATCTTAATCCCTTAGCTCTAATGAACACTTTAATTAGTTCTCCATTCACCAAAACACTATATCATATGCATTGCTTCAAAATTTTGATGAATTTTATAATGAATCCTAAAGCCTCTAATGTACCAAACAAGAATTTCCATTTAACATAATCGAATGTTTTTATAAAAATCAATTTTCATAGCACAACTCCTTATGACTTTTTTTCCTATGATCATTCTTGAAGAGCTCTTATGTAATCATAACATTGTCCCCAATGTTTCTTCATTGAAAAGAAGCTCTTTAAGCTAGATTTATAATGTATTTAAGCACTTTTTTCAATCTTATGGATATAATTTTAGAGATGGTTTGATAAAGAGTGTTACAACAAGATAGTTTTCTAAAATTTTTCAAGAAAGAGGAACTTAGGGTATTGGGAATAAATCAAAGGATTGTCTTATCCATCTCTTTTAACAACTTCCAAGTAACAATGAATTCCTCAGTTGTCTGATAGTTGTGCATTAGTCTGTGTCTTTTTAAGTATTTGGTATATGTTTCTTGCATGATAGGTTAGTATTATTGTGTTTTAGGGCTTGTTTTGTGTATTTTTGTTCAGTTTGATCTTTATGGTTGTTCTTTTGTGTTTGATATTGGTTTAGGGTAGGAATTGATTATTTTGGTGTAGGAATGGAGGGTAGACACCTTTGTAATATCATTTTGGTGTAGGAATAGAGGGTGGACACCTTTGTGATTGAGCTAAGGACTAAGAGAAGAGAGGAGAAGTGGAGTTGCTGAAAAACAAGATCCCACGACTGTGGAAAAGGGCATGTTTTCCACGATCGTAGGAAATCTATAGAAAAAGTTTCTGTTAAGTTAACCCACGATTGTGGGAAGCACAAGTATAATTCCCACGATTATGGGAACTAGAAGTTGAAGAGGCATGTGTGTTTCATGTTTTTTATATATATTTTTGTGAATTTATAAGACATAGAATCTCGAGAGCTGCTAAAAGGTCGTGGAACTTACTTCTTGGAGCTAAAAGACATATTGAGAGCCTAGAGATAAGGGGAGATTCAAGGTTTCCTTCTCGATTAGGCAAAGAGCACCCGTCATCCAGATTTTCTAGATTGGCCAAAGAAGAGGAGGAGATGCCCCATCCAGTCTTATTTTAATTTCTTTCTCTTCCACTATGTTTATCATAGATTATTTGATTGTTGGAGATGTTATGGATATTATGATTGGCTAAAACAATTTTTAGGGTTTGTTGTTGAACTATTTATGAACCTTTGTTTATTAATTTAATGATATTCATATTTGTGCTATTTATTGTGCTTAAACCTTGCAATAAATCGAGAGAGTGACCTTGGTAATTTGTGTTAATTGTACAATGAGAGTTGAGGATTAATAGACCTATAAATAAAAATTTATTGATTTGTTAAGAAGAGATTTTAATAGATCAATACACTAACTATAGGATAGCTTCATATCTAGTTAAATGTTTAGGAAAGGTTTTGAACATCGAGAGATCCTAAAGTTAATTCTAATTTATTTAACTAGTGACATTTAGTTACACCTTAAGAGAGGGTAACTAGAATTTTAGGAAATCTTGGGCCAAGCATAAATTGAATCAATTAATTAGAGGGGAGCCAATAGGGATAATGAAAAGTCCTAATGTTTAGTCTTGATTTTCTCCAACTCTTGGATTATGATTTTGGTTTGGTTTTGTTGTTCCCTATTACTTTTAGCTTGTCTTTATTTTACTTATCTTTTTAAATTTGATTGAAACGATTTCTGAAACAAAGAACAACCTAAATTAAATGGTACCTAAGCACAATCCTTGTGGGATCGATGTCCACTTTTAACTACAAGTACGACCTGTATACTTGCGATTTTGAGCGTAAGACTAGTAGTGTGTTTTGCATTCAACAAGTTTTTGGCGCTGTTACTAGAGATTGATTGTTTTGCTTCTTGTTTAGTTTGTGTTACTTTAATTTAAGAGTTTTTGATACTTTTCCTTTTGTCTTTGCAATTGTATGAACACAAGGAACATGCAAAGGAATACTAAATTTCGTGACGAAGACTTAATATATATCACAAGGCACAAACGACAGTTGAGAAGAATGAAGTGCCAAGACATTATAAAAAGAAATATGGTGAAAGAAGGAGAATAAGGAGGGCCTAAAAGGAAATTGATAGACTTTATAAGACCAGGATTCGGTCCTCAAGGAGTTACGAGGCCAACAATTCAAGCTAACAATTTCGAGATCAAGCTGGCACTCCTCAACATTCTTCAGAGTAGTGTGTAGTTCTATGGGTTGTCCAATGAAGATCCTAACACCCATCTTGCCAAATTTTTAGAGCTATGCGAAACTTTCTAGTTTAATGGGATGTCTGACGATGTCATAACGTTGCGACTATTTTCTTTCACTTTGAGAGATCGGACGAAGGTGTGGTACAATTCACTCAGCTCAGGGCAGATTACTACTTGGGAATAGCTAGCCTAGGCATTTCTCTCCAAATTCTTTTCGTTGACCAAGACAACAAGGATCATGAAGGAAATCATAAATTTTCAACAAAGTGATGGGGAGTCTTTATATAAAGCTTAGGAGAGGTTTAAAGAACTACAAATAAGTTATCCCCACCATAACCTTCTAAGGGAATTCCTTATGTAAACATTCTACAATGGTGTAAATTAGAGCACAAGAGAGACCATAGATGCAACTGTAGGAGGATATTTACTGAGGAAAACTATCGATGCCACGCATGACCTTTCAGAAGAGTTAGCGAGCAATAGTTGTATATGGTCAAGCGAGAGGAGTAGACAGAGGTAAAAGGAGTGAAAAGGTATGATCCCAATTAACTCTATTATCACTTTGTAGGCTCAAATCACAACCCTCACTAAGCAGTTGAGTAACATGCAACGAGCATCTTCATCTATAGCCAAAGCTATGCACTCACAGTGTGAGTTATTCAGGAAGGACAACCATTGCACAACATAATGCTTTTTGTTGGGGGCTAGTAGCACTGAACATGTAAGTTACTTGGGCCAACCACAACGAGGTAATAATATTTACTAGAACACTTATAATCTGAGGTGGAAAAACAACCCAAATTTTTCTTAGAGTATTAATAATGCAGGTGGCCAAGCAAGACTGTAAGGACCTCGAAGATTTTAGTAAGACCGACTTGGATCTTTGGAGAACAAAAATGGATAAGTTGATGAATGTTTTAGGGTATAGAATGGCAAATCAAGAAGAGAACTAAAAGAGAATGTTTTTGAGTCAGGGGGAAAGTCAAAAAAGGATAAAGGCAGAGTTTGATCAGATAGTGAAGAACCATGCCTCATTCATCCACAACTTGGAGGTACAGGTAGGTCAACTTG
>JAOQMP010000208.1:28951821-28970098 GCA_027563575.1 Erythroxylum pedicellare | reverse complement strand
ATCCTCTAGATGATAGAATTGGTCTTTAAGGTCTTCATGAGAGTTGTAGATCCTAAAGTCCTCCTTCTATTCATCAAATGGGAACCTTAATCTGAGGTCTCTAGTGAAAGTTATGCCTAATGTCCTGATACAGGTTTAATATGGCGAAGGGCAAGTACTACTTCCGTGTTTGATTCCGAATGCTGGGCTTCAGATTTGTGGTCCAGCAATTAGAATTATGGGTAATTTATGAATTAAGAGATTTCAAGTCCATAATTTGATTAGGGTTTACAATTTAGAAATGATTATAACTCTCGACAGAGGAATCAACCCTACGATCTTTTAGAACTGACACCTTGTAAACATATAAAAGGCTATATTAGCATTAATGATAGGTAAAATCCCCTCTCCCATAACTTAATTAATTCTCTCTTTGGATTTCCAGTATTGCATTATTCAATTGTTGTCAGTTTGTTTTTATTTATTTTTCTTTTTAGTTATTATTCAAATTTGAGTCTTAAATAAAGCACAACCTGAATTAAGTGGCGCCTAAGCACAATCTCTGTAGGATGATATATGCTTTTTACTACAAGTAACAACCGTATACTTGTGATTTTTAGCGTAAAACAAGTAATTGGTTTTGCAATCAACATCCTCCAAACTCTTTTACACATCATCTAGGTTTCCAAGCTTGTCTAAAATTTTGTCTAAATTTGATTCCATTGAACTCAGTTTATTTTGCTTGAAACCTGGTGGTTTTTAAGGTCTGAACTATCCTCCACCATTGTTTGACCGAAAGAAGTTTGGGTGATTCTTCCACCTAAGGTTGTATGTGTTGGAGTAGGGATTGTTTTCCCCTCCTCAACCATATTGAGTTCCCATGTAGTTTACTTACTCTGATCCATTATCCTTTATCAAGAAACAGTCAACCGTATTATGATCCATCTGCCCACAAAGCTCATACTTTAGTTAAATGGCCTTTACTGTATTTGAGGACAAAGCCTTCATGTTGTTTAGCTGTCGAGTTAAATTATCAATTTTAGCCTACATTTTTTGTCATTTGATCAACAGCTACAACTCCTTTTTGCTTACAGAAAGTTATGGGTTGTTTACTCCGCTTGTTCATCCATAAATAGCTATTGCTCATCATCTCTTCTAACAACTCTTCTGCTTCACCTACCGTCTTCCTTAAAAGTGATCCTCCTGAAGCATCATCAATTGTGCCTTTTGTAATCTCCTTGATAATCTTCATAGTCTTGGTAAAGGGAAAGTACTTATCTGGGAAGGAACCAACTAATTGGTCCCAAGTGGTGACATTAATTGGGTTAAGGGAATGGTACCAAGCTTTTTCTCTATCCCTTAAGGTAAAAGGAAAGAGTCTCATTCTTACAACATCCTCTGACATCTGATGATAATGGAAGGTATTGCAGATTTCAAGGAAATTAACAATATATGTGTTCAAGTCTTCATTCGTTAATCCATAAAATTACACATTTTGTTGAAACATATCTTAAAGGGTTGGTTTGATTTCAAAGGAAACTGCTTGCACGGATGGCCACGGGAGGCCTAGCTATATCTTGATTGGCTAGATTGAAGCTCGGTCCCATGAAATCCATAAGGATTCTTGGTTGATGCAATTGGTTCACTCCTTGAACTAACTCTTGCTGAAAATCCTCAGCCATTATTTCTTTTACAATTTCTTCTTATTCATCACGCCAAGCTCTTCTAATCGAACATTCGAAACGAGTGATGTCAAGCTTTAGATTTTCAGTTATGTGACTCGAACTTCTTATAACTCTCGTATTCATGCAAGAGCACGGACACAAAAAAAAGGAAAGAACTGAAAAACTTAAACTAACTAAACCACCTTAGAATAAGAGAACTAAACTATTCTTCGTCTTCCCCAGCAACAGTACTAAAAACTTGGTCGGGGTAAGTTTTAATCTTAGAAACCCTCAATATTCTGCAAGTGCATGGTTCATAGCATTGTATTAAAGGTATCGATCTCACGAGGAAGGAGAGTAATCTAATCCTAAAATCTAAGGCCAAAAAGTTATAAAACTGAAAATAAAATATGCAACAGAAATTAATTACAGAGTTCAACTAATCAAATCAGAAATTAAACTCAAAAGTATTAACAATTGAGCAATATGCAAACACAATAGAAATCAACCTAAGGAATTTTACCAATTTATAAGAAAGGGGATTTTACTTATCATTAATGCTAAGCTAGTTGATTATGTGATGATGGAGTGTAGGTTCTAGACTATCCTAGGGCTGATTACTCTCTCTCGAGTTATAACCCTTAAACCATAAATTATAAACCTTAATCAACTTATAGAATATGCAATCTCTCAATTCACAAATTATCCGAACCCCTAATTAGATTTGAAGCACTCTAATAAACTATTGGAACATCACGTGGAATCTCTCTCCGCACAATTACCACTATGATTTGTCACAGTTCCTTTTAAATCACTAACTCTCATTAATCCGATTTAATCATTTTTCATTCAGTTCACCTTCTCAGTTTATTACCGAATTATGCAAGAATGCATCCAAATTACGACATTCATCCAATAAACACAATCGACTAAATTATTATTAAATAAAAATAAAATCCCGAAGGAGTGGTTAGAACATCATCAATATTCCAAATCTTATCATCATGCTATCCATCTCAATTCTATATTTAAATAAAATTGAAATGAAAAGGAAATAATGACTTAGAATAAATGACGGAAGGCAACGATGTTGAGCCTCCTGTCTTGGAAGCACATCGAGTCAACTTTGTCTTCCTCTTCTTTCTCTCTCTTGGCATTTTCTCTTTAGGGTTCAAATATGGCTGATGTAAAAGCTCCTTTTGTGCTCCTTTTAATGTTCTTTAAATAGTCTTTTATGTTTTGGTTAACCCTAGGATCTTTTTGGGGTTCAAAAGGTCCAAAATGTCCCTCAAAATGTGAAGTTCATAATCAACTGCGCGTCTTCCTGACATAGGCCACGATCGTGGCCCACATCTGAGCCTTCTATCACGATTATGACCTGATAGACCACAATTGTGAGTTATTGTTTCGATTCGAATGTCTTCCGAAACTCCTCATTTTTCGATGTTGACTCTAAAATACTAGTAAATACATCAAGGTACCTCAAAAACTTAATATTTAAGCTTAAAAGCTTGTACTAACCTATAAAACACTTAAAACACAAATAATTAACAAATTAACACAATTCTAACCTTAAACACATACTAAATAATTGAATTAACGGCTAAACACAAATTAAACTATGCCCTAAAACACGATGCAATTTACACTTAACAAGGTTGATTGCACTCAAGGAGGAATATTTCTTTATTAGCAAAAATATTCTAAAGACTTGTTAAAAAAGTTTGGAATGCTTGAGTGCAAGCCAATTTCAACACCAATGGAGCCAAATGTCAAAATGTGTGCTCACAAAGGAAAAGATTTAGAGAATGCAACTATGTATCAACAACTGGTGGGTAGCTTGATTTATTTAACCTTGACAAAGCCTGATATTTCTTATGCAGTTGGTGTGTTGAGCCAATACATGCACAGTCCAAAGAAGTCTCATTTGGAAGTAGTTCGACGAGTTTTAAGATATGTTAAGGGCAAACTCATCTTTGACGTATTTTGTAAGAAGGGTGAAGAGTGCATGTTGGTTGGGTATTGTAATGCTGACTTTGTAAGTTATCATGATACTCAACGCTCAGACTACATTATGTTTTCATGCTTAGGTCTGGAGCAATTTTTTGGTGTAGCAATATGTAACCAACTGTGTCTTTATCAACAACGAATGCGGAGTATCGAGCAATAATAATGGCAACTCAAGAGAGCACTTGGCTTATACAGTTACTGAACGACTTGCACCAGCTGATAGGGTATGCAATTCCTTTATATTGCAACAACCAATCGTCAATACGTTTGGCGGAGAATCTTGTTTTTTATGCAAGAACCAAACATGTAGAGGTGCACTACCATTTTATTAGAAAAAAGTTGTGGAAGAAGAAGTGGAGTTAAGGCAAATCAATTCGAGAGATCAAATTGCAGACTTACTCAGAAAGAGCATGAATGGCAACAAGATTGAAGTTTTCTGTCTTCAACTTGGAATTGTCAAAAAGGTGGAGGCTGGCGTTGAGGGGGAGTGTTAAATTGCAACACCAGCTTATTAAAGACTTAGTCAAATTATCAATTCATGGTTTGTTTGTTCTATTTGAGTTAGTGCGCCAGTAACGTTATGGGGTTAGTGCGTAAGTTGATTTAGTAGCTTTGTAATTGCCTATATAAGGCTTCATGTTGCTTTAGTTCAGTAATTCAATTTTTAGCAGGAAATTCTGTTTCTCTTCTGTTTTACGAATTCTTGTCTCTTTATTTTCAACATGGTACGAAGAGCTTCTATATTTCTTGTTTAATTATGCATATCGTACACATTACTTCTGGCTCATCAAATCTGAGTTAACTAAGATACGTATGGAGAAGGAGGTTTTCGATCATACTTCACTTGTCAAGTGACAATATGTTGAAGGCGAGAAGGAAATAATGGTCCGTACTCATGCATGTTAAAACATAAAAATAAAAGACGCAAATGCATCTGCAAAGTGGAACGCACATGTCGAGCTAACTAAGCTCCGCCTCAACTTATGGCTTATTTAATATGGGGAACTACACTTTGAAGCCTCACATGTAGGATTCAACACTCTATAAATACCAAGGTAAAGTGAGTGTCTAGCAAGTCACTTGCCTAGTTAGCTAGTTAATTCCATTGAAATTCTTGCTTATTTCTCGATCCTCCAAAAAAAGATTTTCAAAACTCGTGTGCCTGCGTCTTCGCTTGCTATAAGATGGCACAAATGAAGTTGTTCTTTGCCTGTGTTCTCATCCTTTTCAGTTTGTATCAAAACCTTGAGTGCATTGAGGGAAGGCACTTGAAGTTAGAGAGAAAGCATACTTCCTCAAACTTGCATAAACTGAATGCTGAATTACTTAAAAAACATGAAGCTGTTTTCGTTAAGGAAAAATTGCATATTGATGCCGATTCTGGTCATAAGACAGTTACCACAGTAGTAAATGCAATTGACTCTTCCCCATCTTCGAAACCTCCTTCTGTCAGCCCAACGGCGCCCCCAGTTGGCGGCAATCCTCGTCTGTCTCCGCCAGGCCATGATGTTGAGGACTTCAGGCCAACTGCTCCAGGTCACAGCCCAGGGGTTGGCCATTCCATCCATAACTAGGGCAACTTTTCGGTGCATGGTCACTTTCAGTCTTTGTTGTAATTGTCTGAGTCAATGATGTAATATTAATTTCTCCTCTAAAGCCAGACAAAAATGACAAATATTTCCTTTCTGATTGTATAAATGGTTTGAATCCACTAATAAAATTTCAATTCCTTGTGTAACTTTCTCACTGGTAGACGAGCAACCAGGATATGACTATATGCGAATGTGGCTCTGGTTAGAGATAGTTAAAGACGTCCCATTTCATACAGAAAAACATCCTGATCAACTTATTATGTCAACCAACACTATAGTGGCTTCCAAATCAATATGAGAAATCTGCTTAGATTTACGAGATTTATCTACTAAAATGTTTCCATACTCATTGCTTGAAAAAACCAAATATCTATGTAGAAGATCAATCAGCTGAAAATAATCATTATATTTGTTACCAAAGAGCTTGAACTTGACTCTGTATAGAATATATGTTGGAGTGATTAATATACAACCAACAATAATACTATTAAAGTTAATGCATGCATGTGATAGTTATAATATTTGGCATTTTATTCAGTCAGTCATTGGATTCCTGCACAATATTAGGTCAAGAGATATCGAATGAACCATTTTAGAAAAAATGAATTCCCTCAAACCAAACAGTGAAGCAGAATTAAATCATCTAGGTGTTTGCATGGAGACTGAAAGGTATTGCCTTGAAAGCATATATAGTTCATACATATCGTCTTGCACTTTACATATTATAGCTTGCTGAAGTTTGAGGAGTCCATGCAATATATGCTTCACTAACTCTTTCTCGAGGAATGAAGTTTATGCTCAGAAACGTGGCCTTCTGAATCTTTTCTGTCCTGTTGCACCCTACAGTTGTGCATTCGTTATGCTTAAAAGTCAAATTGTTGTCCATTTATAGCTTTTCCAAGTTAGTATTAGCAAGTACCCATATTTAAAGATGACCTTCGATTAAATGAGCGATTTTTTAACTCATCATAGCCTTCTAACAATTTCAGTAAGCTTTCTATTTCTTTGTTCATTCACATTCATTGTCGATTTTGTTTGTCATACGATACAAACAGACCCCAAAGAGCAATGATCACTAGATGTACTGAAATTGTTGTATGGTGGAATCTTGAATTTATGATAATTTGATATGATCCTTATTTTCCAAAAATCAAATGCGATTTACCTTTTAGTTATAATTGGAATATAAGAGCAAAAAGTTTTCATAATCCTTATTCAAAAAAAGGGGGGAAAAAAAGAAGCGCTCGTCTATGAAAATTAAATACCCACAAAAATAATAAGATTCAAGTATATTTGAACTAAAAGAAAAATACGACTTACTGGAATATAATAGGCAGCTCGCTTGCTTTAGTACACTGAAATACATACCAGCATGCATAGTTACACTCTAGGAAAAGATCCCATGAGTCCTCAACTTTTGGGATTCGAATGCAACGTGGGAGATCCTCTTGTCTTTGCCACCAAACCCTTTGCACGCTGCCGTAATATATTTACGCTGAGCCGCCGTACACATATTAAGAAACAATTCTCGTGCACTACAGCCTAGCTAGCAAATTACGAAGAATCATTGTTTGTCGCCTACGAGGTCTACTATAAAAGAATTGACATAAAACTACTATTTTACTGCAGAGATTCAGTGGGCGGAGGCTGAGTGGGGCTTCCTCGAACTCTGGAACCGAATACAAGGGAGTTCCTCTTTAACAAGATTCTTCGACGTGGAACAGCACTTAAGAGAAACTATTCATCATTTGATTCATTTGAATACTACGATCGGTACAAAAAACAAAGTTTGTTGTCGAGATAGTGACTCCGTGCGTTATATAGGACCAATCCTTTAACCAACTAAGGTTGGTGGCTATGGTGGAATTGACTTGAAATTCTGCTCTTTTGACTACCTCCTTTTTCATTAGATAACACTAAAAAAAAAACACACAAATGGGTTGGAAACTGGGGGAGATTTTTAGTGGAGCTTTACTATTGTAACTGCCGAAGTTTAAAAGTTTCTCCCCTGCTACATTAGCTTGTTGTCATGTGTAAAATATGTAGCGTAGAAATGGTGTAGATATTTTCAATGTAAGTTAATAGTGTAGCTGTTTTTCTCTATAGCTAATGTATTGTAGCTGCAAAAGAAACCGTTATATCAGTTAGTTTGTTATTAGCTTAAACTGAAAAAAAATTCTGTATATAAATAGATCCTTGTGCGTAAATAAAGATATAGCAAATTTTATTTTGCTTCTTTAAATAAATCTCTACATGATATCAGAACAAAAACGGTTACTGGTTGTTGAACTCTGCTACTAATTTTTTACCTTAGAAAGTGATCATCTTCATGATATGAGACAACACTATAGTAGCCAGTCTGTTGAAGATCCTCTGCGGCTTCAATCATCAGATCATCCTAATATGGCTCTCGTATCATCTCCTCTTAATGGATCTAATTATTTGTCAAGATTGGGATTCGTGAGAATTGACTTAGGAGCTAAGCTAAGATTGGGATTCATGAGAATTACCTTAGGAGATAAGTTAAAATTGGGATTCATCAATGAATAGTGTGCCAAATAAAACATCACCTGAATATGAACATTGGGTTCAGATAGACTATATGTGTTAAGATATAGGTGATTATATCTTATTATTTAATTTTGCACATTATTTGATAATTGGACTTAGTTGTGTTTATGTAGAACTCTTTCAAGACAAGTGCTGATAAGGCTTAAAATCCTAATCAAGGATTTTTTTAAATTGATTGTTTTGGGATAATGGTTGTCCAAGGATTTTGAATTGATTATGGCATATGTAATAGGGCTGGGATGTTGATGTGTATTTACCTGAATGTTTATCATTTTTGGGAAAGATTTATTAACGACCTAACAGTTGGGATTTCAACGAAAAATATCAATATGTTTTTACGAGCTAATTGTGTGAAGATAAATACCTATCTATTCCAAACCTTCTTGTGAATCACGCAACTCAGGGCTATATCGTTGGTGTTGTAATTTCTAGTTCGTTATGAACTAAGGTTGAAGTGCGTAAGTTGCATTTTTCTTTGATGTGTTGCTGTTTATTGGGTGTTCTTATAGCAAGGAAATTCTATCTTGTTTTTACACAACCAAGGCCATTTTTGTTTTTTTTTTATGCTACACTTTTCTTTGGTGGTGTTGTCAATAATTCTTCTATTATTCAATAACAAATTAAGGATGTTCATTAGGAGTTTTGCAGCTAATTCATTGTATGATTTATGTATGCCTTTTATGTTGTTGCTTCTCATCTATTGCGTGGATTTTGGTGAATTGAATTGATGTTGATTATGTGGCTGTCCACTATGGAAGTAATGTCTGAAAAATCCAACAGCTGAATACAATAAAACTATTGATGACCAACTCTCCGATCTGTCATTGAAAGAGCTAAATTCATTGGGAAGTTGTTCATTTTTATCTCCAGTGTGTTTGTCTATGTTCGTTATTATTTTTTATCACTAGAGTTGTTTCTTCATAATCTTTATCATTAAAAATTATTATTGAGAAAATCCTCTGTTCAGGTTAACATGAGTTAGTCGTGTTATTGGGTGTGAAATACTTTCATGGATTTTGAGAATGAGGGATAGTGTCGAGGATTGAGTGAGTCGGCTCAATAAGGCCTTGTATAAAAACTATCGTCGTTAGTGAAAGTATGAAGCTGGTGAGGGTCCTGCAAATGTAGGCAAGGTGTGCCGAGCTGCATTAACAAATTTCTTATGTTGATTTGTTATTTTATGTTTATTTTTCTATTTTTTATTGTGCTAGATTTTTCAAAAGTACTACATCCCTTCGAATTTTACAATTGGTATCAAAGCGGGTCATTGAATTAGAACTTAGTATGTCAAGTTAATGTCCATCCGTGTTTCACAATTATGGCTATAAAAAAGGGGAATCAATCATTAGCCCACTGTTGTTAGATAGTTCAAATTATCCTACATGAAAATCAAAGATGAGAGCATTCATTCAGGCACAAGGAACAAAAGCATGAAACTCGATTTTAAATGACTAGACACATCTAATGACGACTGATAAAAAGGGAGAAGTAGTACTTAAAGATGCATCTGAGTGGACAAGGGTAGAAGAAGAGAGAGCACTTGGAAATTCTTAAGTCTTACACATCATGTTCAATGCAGTTGTTGAAGGTCGCTTTGTGATGATATCAGCCAATGAATCGGTGAAATATGCGTGGGACACTTTGAAAACTATATATGGGATCAAAATATGTGATAGCTTTGAAACTTTATATACTACCTGCTAGATTCGAAGAGCTTAAAATGAATGAAACCAATAATATTGGAGACTTATATAAGAGATTGCATGACATAGCCAACCAAGCACATCAACTTGGGAAGAAATATTTGAATATAAAACTTGTTAAGAAAACTTTGAAATCACTTCCTCTGAGATTCATACCAAAAATTCCAGCCATTAAAGAAGCCCATAATATCACTGAATTGTCTTTGGATAAGGTATCTGGGATTTTTACCAACTTTGAGATGAATTTGTTAAGAGATGAACGAGAGAAGAACAAATGATTGACATTGCAGGTTGAGGTTGGAAAAGTCGGGAATGACTTAGGAGATGAACCTAATAATAATGAGGATATGGAGTTATTGACAAGAATTTTGGCCAAGTGGTTAAAGAAAGTGAAGGAAGGATAGATCCAAGTTTAGGCAAAATGGTTCGAGCTTATCAAATAATAACTTTAAACAATAAGTTAAAACTCAAAAGGGTGAAAGAAAAATGAAGAAAATTCAATGTCATAAATGTCAAGGCTTCAGACATGTGTAAGCAGAATGTGCTAACACTTTAAAGAAGAGAAAAGGGAAGTTTTATATGAGCACTTGGAGTGAGAATGAACCGAAAGTGAGTATGGAAATGAAGAGGAATTTGATAGTAATGTTGCGTTGGATGCTTTATATAGCAAAAGTCCAATTGCTTTCTTAACAACAATTATGAAGGAAGAAACCAATGATGAAAACATAGATAAAACTACACAAGATTTTGGGAAAAACACATATGGATTAGCTCAAAGTTTAAATTCAGATTATGACAGTGATGACAACAATTCAGATGATAAAAGGGAGGATATTTATAAAGCCTATGAATTAATAAATGCAAAATGGGTGCAAAAGTGTAAGAAGAATGAAAAGATAAAGAAGGAAAACTCCTCTATGAAGAACATCATTCATGATTTAGAGAAGTTGTTATCTAGAATAAATGAGCATGATGGAACAAAATTGAAGCTGGTAAGTACAAAAAAAGGGAATAAAAATGTTAAATGAAGGCACCAAAAGTTAGAAAAGTTTATGAAAATTGGTAAGATTAAAGGAGACCTTTAAGGTATTGGCTATAAAGATGAATGCTCTAAATTGAACGATTAGAAAAATAGTGCAACCAAATCTGTCCAAGGAAAAACTTCGAGGAGGAAACAGAAATTTATACCTACTGGTCACTTTTGTGGGGTAACTAAGCATATAAGGTCGAATTGTTACAAACTGCGACAAATGATATTTCAACAGGGTCAAAACTAAAAATTTAGACATTCTCCATTAATTTCCACCAACAACCTATGTTACCAAAATATACTTACAAGCACAAATACGTAGTGAAGGAATAACAAGAAATTGTCCAGATTCACAGTTAGTTGCTGTTGTTAAAGAAACTTTTCAAATAGAAGACCAATTGGTTGCTTATGAGGGAGGAATCAACCAGTTCAGTTAATGTGACGAGGAAAAAGGCCAGTTTTAAATTTCTTCAAGGGACACAAGGGATGTGTTCTTTACATTTTTAAGTATATTGATTTTTTAAAACAAAAAATGATGCGAAGGAGTTATCGTCTAGGCTTTCTAAGTTTTTATTTATGGCTTTTCTAAGGTTCATTTGATTGGTGTGTTTGGATTTTTCTTTATTTGTTAAGTAGTATATCTGGTGTAAAAATGAGGCTCTGTTTGATGATTTAAGAATTTTACTTTTGGACTTTGATTTATGGATTATGTCAAGAATATGTTGATGCTTGGTTGGAGACCTGTAGGAAGATTCAAGTTTTCTATGATTTGGTTTTCTTAAGTTTATCTTGGTTTCTCTTTATATCGTGGGCTGTATGAATTGGGGTAATTTGCATTCATATGAGAAAGAGATTGATTAAGTTTGATTATGATTCGGTGAATGCATTTTTGGAGTTTTTGAATTTAATCAGTCGTATATGGATGACGTTGTTGTAAGTAATAATATGTTGGCTAGTGCTTTGACAGATAGTAAATTGTTATCTTGGCCTTCTACTGCTATACTACATCCTTATGATTATTTCGCTACACCTACTGCTGATTTTTATGCTCTTGATTTGCTGAGATTGATCACATTGAATTCATCCTTCGTTTTGGAATTGTTTTGTCCCAAAAGGGAGATATAGGATTGTTTTTTGTGCCTGTTCAAATCAGGGGGAATTTGACTATTAGTCTTACTTTTTGGCATCTTTTGCCCTAAGGAGGAGAACATTATGTTCCACGTTTTGACTTGTTTGACTTCTGCTAAACTTGGATATTTATATCTTTGGATAATTGATTATTTTTTAATCTTATTGACAGATTAAGGGGGAGTTCTTTTGTGGTTTGTGAATTCGATGTTATATGTCCAATTATCTCCTTTAGGGGAGTTTTAAATATGTGACAAATAATGCCCAAAAGAGGGAGATTGTTAAAATGTAGGTGATTATATCATATTATTTAATTTTGGACATTATTTGATAATTAGATCTAGTTGTGTTTATGTGGGACTCTTTCAAGACAAATGTTGATAAGGCTTAAAATCCTAATTAAGGATTTTTTTAAATTGATTATTTTTGGGATAATCGTTATGCAAAGATTTGGTATTGATTATGGTAGATGTAATATGGCCAGGATCCTGATGTGTATTTGACTGAATGTTGTCATTTTTGGAAAGGATTTATTGACGACGTTATAGTTGGGATTTCTAACGAAAATATTCATATTTTTTTATGAGCTGATTATGTGAAAATAGATACCTATTTATTGTAAACCTTCTTGTGAATCATGTAACCCGGAACTGTATTAATGATGCTGTAATTTCTGGTGTATTATGAACTAAGGTTGAAGTACCTGAGTGAGTTTTTCTTTAATGTGTTGTCATTGATTGGGTGTTCTTACAGTAGGGAAATTCTATCTTGTTTTTATGCAACCCAGGCCGCTTTTGCTTGTTTTTATGTTTCACTTTCCTTTAGTGGTGTTGTCATTAATAGTGGGTGTACAACAACTGTGATTTTCTTTCTTTGGGCTTTTGCATGTTTTTGGCTGGGTGATTTGTGACTTTTTGTAGTTAGATATTCTTCTATTAGTTAATGATAAATTGAGGGTGCTCCTTAGGAGTTTTGCAACTGATTCATTGTCTAATTTATATATTCCTTTTGTGCTATTGTTTCTCATATATTACATGGTTTTTGGTGAACTGAATTGATGTTGATTGTGTGGCTGTCCATTGTGGAAATGATTTCTGAAAAATCCAGTAGCTAAATACAACAAAACTATTGACAAACAACTATCCAATCTATCATTATAGGAGTTAAATTCATTGGAAAGTTGTTCCTTTTTATGTCAAGTGTATTTGTCTATGTTCGTTATTATCTTTAATCACTTGAGTTGTTTGTTCATAATCTTTATCGTTAAAAATTATTGTTAAGAAAATCCTCTGTTGAGGTTAGCATAAGTCAGTCATGTTATGGGGTATAAATACTTTCACAAGTTGTAAGGACGAGGAATAGTGTCGAGGATTGAGTCAGTCGACTTAGTAAGGTCTTGCATAAAACTATAGTCATTAGTAAAAGAATTTAGCTAGGTGAGGGCCCCACAGACGTAGGTAAGATGTATCAAACTGTGTTAACAAATTTTGTGTGTTAATCTATTATTTTACATGTATTTTTCTATTTTTGATTGTGATAGATTTTACGAAACTACTATATCCTTTCGAATTTTACAATGTGGTTACATCATGGATTCTGAACTCTATTTCCAAAGAGTTAGTTGACGCATTCATTTATGCAAAAAAAATGCAAAAAGAATTGTGGGAAGAACTTCAGGAGAGATTTGGATAAAGTAATGGACCTATGATCTACTAGATTCAAAGAAAAATAAGTTTGATTATTCAAATCAATATGAATGTTGCTAGATATTATACCAAATTGAAGAAACTATAGGATGAGTTAAGTTGTCTACTGCTAATGCCAGAATGTACATGTGGTTTATTAAAAATCATAGTTGATTTTAATCAAATGAATAGATTAATCAAGTTTTTGATGGGTTTAAACGATTCATTTGATCACATTAAAAATCATATTATTCTTATGGACTCTATTCCTAGTGTGAATAAAGCTTATTCAATGATACTACACATTTAAAAACAAAGGGAAATGCATGCCATTGAGGATGTTTCTGAACATAACGTGTTGATGGCTAGAGGACATGGTTTTTAAGAAGGAAGGAGGAGAAGAACATAATCAGTGGAACGATAAGAGAAGAGAAGTGAAGAAAGATAGGTATTGTGATTACTGCAAAACTGAAGGTCACTTGAAGGAAACTTGCTTCAAGGTACATGGATACCAAGAATGGTTCAAAGGCAATAAGGATTTTAAAAAAAAGGCAAGAAACAATTAAGAGCGATGGCAAACCTGGCTGACACGCCATTTGAAGGAACTGATAAATATAAGATTATTCAAAAATCACCTGGATGGTCTGCAAAAATTACAAATGTTATACAATAAGAAGTTGTGAATTATATGAAAGGAATGAGTATGGGTGAAGATAGTAATCAAGTTAATTTTGCTCATCTAATAGTTTTTATAGGTTCTATGGTTAATTTTTCTTTTAGTTTACTTGATTTTGTAGAACCAAGTTCATAGATAATTGATACAAGAGCCTCAAACCATTTGACATCAAACCTTAAGCTCTTTGCTCAACCAAAAATACTGAAAGAATGTACATTAGTGTTTTTACTAGAAGTATCAATTAAATTGGTTCATTATATAAGTGACATAACCATTAGTTCTTCTCCTAAACTCACCTATGCTCTTCATATACCTAGCTTCAAGTTCAATTTACTTTCAGTTCATAAGCTTGCGAATATGTTTGGAATTAAAATGATTTTTTTACCCTTCTTTTTGTTTATTTCATGACCTACTGACTAAGAGATTTTTAGCAGTTGGACGAGTTGTGCGAAGCCTTTACATTCTAGACAAAATCAGTTTCTCACAAGCCATAATTGATTCAGTGATTCCAGATAAGAAGATGACAAGTTTGCATACACAATAGCAAGTAACTTGTACCTTTACTAAATGTATAAACAAGAGAAAACAAACTAATTTTCAGCTTTAACATAACAGATTAGGGACTGCACCTTACTATGTTATTAAACATATTGATGCTATTCGTTCTGCTGATTCAATCTCTTTACATCAATATGACATTTGTCCTTTATTTAAACAACACAGATTACATTTTTTTAATGACAAACTACTTCATCCAATATTTTTGATATTATATATATAGACCTTTAGGGACCTTATAAAACTCCATCTATTTTTAAAGCTCATTATTTCTTAACTATTGTTGATGATTACAGTCGAGCTACTTGGACTTTTTTTACTTAACCACATGACTCAAATAGCCAAAATCCTTGCAAACTATCTCATTCGCATTGAAAATCAGTTTTAAACCACTGTTAAAGTTGTGAAAAGTGATAATGGCAGTGGGTTTGTTAATTCAGGTTGTTCTCATATGTTTCAAACTAAAGGAATTTTGCATCAATGTTCATGTCCATATTATCCTCATCAGAATGGGATATTTGAAAGAAAGAGCAAACATATCTTGCATACTGCTCGATCTTTGATGTTTCGAAGTAAGTTACCAAAGAAGTTTTATGGAGATTTCAATTTAGTGGCTACCTACATAATCAATAGACATCCTACGCCTCTTTTGTCCTAGAAAACTCCTTATTGGTTGCTCTACAATAAGTTACCAAGTTATAAAACTATTAAAACTTTCATTTGTCTTTGTTATGCTGCCAATACCTTACCCCATAAGGATAAATTTGATCCTAGAACCTTTAAATGTGTCTTTATTGGATATGTTACTGGTCAAAAGTCATTTAAACTATATGATATTACTACCTACAAAACATTTGTTTCCAGAGATGTTATTTTCTATGAATCTATTTTTCCTTATGTTCAAGATTTACCACCACCACCACTTCATTCTACTCCTCTTCCAGAAATTTCTCTCACTGGTCCTCCTCCCACACTTCCTATTGACTTTCTTTATCTTCGTATAGACTCGCCCATATATAATACCATAGCTAATGTATCACCAATTGATTCATCCTCTATAGATAAAATGCAAAGTACTTCAATTCCAGTTAAAGCATCAATATTGATCTCTACTTCAAATGTTTCTGATGCTTCTATACCTTCTTTATATATCTGGAAAAGCACAAAAATCAAATATCCTTCTTCAAGGTTAAACGATTTTGTCTTGAATGTAACTATTTCTACCTATGATTTCACATCTATTGCTGGTTCTTTCTTAGCTCAGTCACCTACTTTAGGTATGTCCTATACTCCTCCCTCCTTTCAATTCATTCACGCACCTTGTTTTATTTCTTCATATCTGCATTTTATGGTAAATATATCTATTGTCCATAAACCTCGGAGCTATGATCAACCTAAACTAGATGAAATTTGGGTTAAGCCATACAATAGGAGCTTTATGTGTTAGAGAAAACAACGCCTGACAGCTCACTTCTTTTCCTCCCAATAAGAAAGCTATTAATTCTAAATGGGTTTATAAAATCAAATTTAAACCTGATGGTGTGTGGATCGATATAAGGCGAGATTGGTAGCTAAAGGGTACATTCAAATCGAAGGTCTTGATTATACCGATAGCTTTTCTCTTATTGCTAAACTTGTTACTCTGTGTTTATTTCTTGCCCTTGTTTCTACTAATTCATGGCCTATGCATCAAATTGATATAAATAATGCTTTTCTCCATGATTCTCTTAACAAAAAAGTGTTCATGTTGCCTCCTGAAGGATATACTAGAGTTGGTCCAAATCAAGTTTGTAAGCTTGTTAAGTCTTTTATGGCCTTAAACAGGCTTCTAGATAACGGAACTTGGCATTTTCTACCAAACTTTAGTAATTTTGTTTTGTTCAATCTAAACATAACCACTGCTTATTTTTCATATCTTACAATTCTTCTTTCTTAGCTCTCATCATCTATATAGACGATGTGTTAATCACAGGACCTAATGAAGCAACTATTCAAGATATTAAGTGATTTTTATGTGCTACTTTTATTGTCAAAGACCTTGGATCTGCTAAATACTTCCTTGGTCTTGACATAGCTCACTCCTCTGATGGGATTTATCTTAATCAAGGGAAATATGTGCTTGATATTTTACAAGAAACTGGTTTACAAGGTTCTAAACTTGTTGCTATTCCTTTCTTTGTGAACACTAGACTTCAATCCATGATAAATTCTCCATATTCAGATGCAGCTAAATATCATCATTTAATTGGTCATCTTCTCTATCTTAATCTTTCCTGACTAGATATCTCTTATGTCATTCAACAGTTAAGTCAGTTTAAAGGATGTCTATCTAAAGGTATATTTTTCCCTTCTAATTCTTGATTTACTCTCACTAGATATTATGATGCTGATTCAACTACTTGTGTTTCTACTCATAAATCTGTTACAGGTTACTTTATTTTTCTGGGTTCATCACTTGTTTCTTGGAAAACCAAGAAGCAAGCTATAGTTTCGCGTTCCCCTGCTAAAGCAAAGTGCTGTAGCATGGCTATGACTATTTGTGACCTCCAATGGCTCACTTACCTGTTAAAGGATTTTCATATTTCGCCTCCTCTATCGATTCCTTTATACTATGATAATCAAGCTGCTTTATATATTACAACTAATCCTATGTTTCATGAATGCATGAAACACTGGGATATTGACCGCCATCTTGTTCAAGACAAAGTTACATAAGGATTTATTAAACTAGCTCATGTTCAGTCTTCACGTCAATTAGCATATTTGTTTACCAAGCCTCTTATTGTTCCTATTTTTCTATGCTACTTTCCAAGTTGGGCTTGGTTGATTTTCACCAACCTTAACTTGAGGGGGTGTGTAAAATATATAACGTAGAAATAGTATAGATATTTTCAATGCAAGTTAATAGCATAGTTGTTTTTCTTTAGAGCTGATATATTGTAACTATAAAATAAACAGTTATATCAGTTAGTTTGTTATTAGCTTCAACTGGAAAAAAAAACTCTATATATAAACAGATCTTTGTGCGTAAATAAAGATATAGCAAATTCTTAGCTTGCTTCTTTAAATAAATCTTAACATCATGTTTTATTTTCTTGGGTGAGAATCGATTAGGAGAACTATTTTTTTAATAAATAAATAGTAACATTTTCGTATTTAATGATTACCAAATTTTGATGAATGTATTGGATCAGAGGGAACTTTTTATATTTAGCTATAGTGTTTTAGTCATGCAACATAATAGTCTTAATAAACACAATACAACACAAAGTTTGAATATTTCTAAAAACTCAGTAAATGTATCTATAATATTCTCATTCCTTTATGTGTATAGGAAAGAAGATAATGTTTAAAACACGTGATTTTGCAATCAATATAGTTTTAGTCATACAAAAAATGGTGAATTTGAGAAAAGACTCCTCATATAATTATTAAAACTAACTGAAATTAAAGTATTACAAGATTTGACTCATTGATGAGGGTGAAAACCCCTTTTTTATATTCGAAATTTGGACAAGTGTATGAAGAACAATGAATTTTTATCATTATGTTTTATATAAATACATTATGAAAAATAAAAATTATTTATTCTCTTCCTTGTTGATATTTCAATATTTATCTGTTAAAAAGGTTTAAGATAAGTTTCATATTATATGAAATAAATTATTAGAATCTGTATAC
>JAOQMP010000208.1:28927039-28951721 GCA_027563575.1 Erythroxylum pedicellare | reverse complement strand
AATAAGAATAAATTCAAAATTCTCAAAACTCAAAGAAATCACAACTCAATCTAATTATACCCGGAATTTTTCATGAAGGCATGTACAATTATTTTCATGTGCCATGACTTTACTATTCATATGTATGTGTATAACATAATATGCATGAACATAGAGGTGCATTTCTAACTCTCATAATCACTCACATTTACCATTCTAACCTTCCCACAGATAATGGGATGTTACACATGGCCTAGTGATTTATGACAAGTGGACTAGTTATGGATTGACAATTGGGAGTGTACGACAAAGACACAAAACCTGGCTCTTAGTAATGCTAGTGTCATACCAAGTGTCCATCTTCTTCACCACACACCTCACCCACGTCTCTTACACGTGCAAGACCACCTTGTTTCATATTTTGGTCTTATGTTTTCTCCTTCTTTCACCCACTAACAACACACTCACATAAGTTCTATAACCCTTGAATTTTTGCCTAAAATCCAACACCTTACCACTCCAAAATCTAGTTGTCTTCATCTTATAGTTGAAGCCCTTTTGTTTTGTCATCTTGTTTTTGGAATATGCTTTATGTTTGCAAGTTTGGAGGGCTAGGATATCTTATGGATTGAGGTGAAAGTAGAGTTAAACAAGTAAGTGATTTTGTGCCTGTTGTGATATATCTTAGCATAACATTCATGATGATTAAATTGAGAAATAATACATGTAAGGTTGATGCTAAGTTACGTTGTATTTTAATGAATGAATTAGTTTTGTTTTGATGCATGGAAATATTAGGTTATATGAATGGTTTAGGTAGAGATTTGAAGTGTTAATAAAGGTTAAGTTATATCAAAGAGGGATGTTATTGAAGTGTTCTAGAATTTGACAAAGTTAGGGTTAAAGATATGATGATATGTGGCGAATGGTGACCAACCAAATAACTAGAGTTTTGTTGAGATTTATATAGCTAATTTGGTAGTTGAATTTGTATAAATTAAAGTTGCATATAAAGGTATAAATTGTGGAAATTTGGAAGTGTTTGATATATCTTTAGGGTTGATAAATTCGTAGGAAAGTGAAGGAAGAATGCAGGGCACGATCGTGGCCTGGTCATTTTAGGTTCTGTCATGATCGTGGCCTAGATGTTTAGCTTCTATCAAAATTGTGGGAAGATTTCCCACGACCGTGGGCAATGCTTTTGGATGATGAGCTTAGTTTTGTGTAATTCTTGAACCAAATGATGATAAGTCACTCTAATTGGTATCTTTGGAGTTGATTAAGGCTAAGATGAATCTAAATGGGTATATGAATATTGAAGAACATGAAGTTAGTATGAATGGGAATTTGAATAAATGTATAATTGATGGCTTAGGAATGGATTAAGATCTTTGCATAAAGTTACACACTTGGAAAGTCAATTGAGCATGCATGGAATATAACACATATACATATGTATAACTGAGCATCCATTTGATTAAACAAGTTAGTGATGTGTAAGTATGTGTGTATTGTATGATATAAAAGCACAAATTAAGCATCCATATCTAGTCATTATCGACTCATTAAGGCAATAGCTAAGGGGAGCATATTGTGAGTAACTTAGATGTGAAATCTCAATTATATATGTGGTTCTATTTGAATTGTTTTGATATGATTATGATATTGATAATTCCAGACATTGATTGTTTGAGGAGTTCAATATTTGGGAATATATTGGAAGTGATATTTACTTGTATGTGAATATGGGTAAATGAGTGTTTAACTAAATGTTGAATGTTGGACTTAGGTCCAATGCATGTGTTGTATGACTATGCATACTGAGTGAGAGTTATTGACAACATAATATGCGATTTGATGCATTTCATGATATCGATATGCATGATCAGATAAAGAAGTTGCGACTGGAGTGAAAAGGAGCTTAAAGCTCGAAAATGTGCACAAAGAGCCACAGGCTCAGTTATTAGTAAGCCCGATATCCACAATAGGTACAAGACAATATCCAAAATAAGCCCGTTATTCACAACAAACACGACACAATTAAATAGGCAGTCATTCATAACAAAATCAAAAGAAAGTGGAGTCACGTGTCCATTTGCATTATTTATTTATATATTGATATATGTATACATATCACGTATGTGTCATATGAAGTTGTGAAGAATTACTAAATTATGTTGAAATGGTAATATGAAATGTTTGTGTACATATTGTTGAAATGAATGATTGAGATGAGTGATTGGATTATTTGAGATGACTACATGAAATGTTTGCGTTCATAATATGTTTGTTGAAATGTGAGATATATATATATATGTATATATATATATATATTATGATTTGGTATACAAACTAAATGATGTGATAAATGGGAATTGGTTTTGAAAAATGTGATATATTTGAGAATTTGAATTATATGTTGTGATGTTGTATCCAAACTTGAGTGAACACATCGATAATGGTTCAGTCACTGAGTTCATAAACTCATCAAAATTGCATCGTTGATTTTTAGGTACCAGGGTAACTTAGCTTTTAAGGCAATTTAGTAGAAGCCTAGTATTGTCAAATTTTGGAAACAAGAATGGCTTAAAGGTCTAGTCAGCTAATACCTGCAGAGTCTAGATATAATACTTTTGTTTAGATTCTCATTTTATGTTGTACTTTTTGTATAGAACTTTAAACTCTCAAATGTTATGTTGTGTACAAACATGGATGATGAAATGAAATGACAATGTAAGTAAGTTTCACTTTGTAAATGAAATGAGGAGGTTTGATCTTTGAAAATGCTTATGTTCTATATAATGCCATATAACTTGATGTGATTGCTTTAACATGTCACTCCCATAGGGTATGTACTTGAACGTCCTCTAGATGTTTGGGTATATGCCTTATGGTAGTGGGATGTTACATAAGTAGTGAGGTGATGTGATAAAAGAAGAAAATTGTCCTTTATTAGTGAAAAAGGAATTGGTAAAGTACATGGCAGGTGTAGGTATAGTCATAGATTTATGCAAATGTCAGAGAAATTTTTCTATACTAGAATTGTCAAAGCTTGCTTTGACCAATTTGTAAAGCCCGCCTATGACTTTGCCAACAGCAATGAGGTTCTCAGTCAGTAGAACCTAAAAAAGACATCTAAAAGGGTAAAAGTTTATTTTGAGGGCCATGTCTCATAGCAATTTACTTACTGAGAGAAGATTGAATTTAAAAGAAGGGATATAAAATACATCATGTAATTTAAAGTTAAGGTGTAGGGTCATAATGCCCATGTGTGTAATTGTAGTAATAGTCCCATTAGGAAGGTAGACCGTGACCACTTTCGACAAGAGTGTGAGTGAGGTAAAAGAGTGTTTATATGGTGGCATATGATTCGTAGCGCCAGTGTCAATAATCCAGTATTTATCTCCCAACATGACAACAGAACAAAGGTGAATGAAGTTGAATTTACTAACAAAATTAGTAGCATTTGAGTTGTATATCAGATTGATCCCTTGCCTTTGAACAATCTCATCATTTCTTTGCTAACGGTGTTGGCAAGTGCTGAGCCACATTCTTCATACTTGGCATCAGAGGATCTATGTCTAATTCAATTAGTGTAGCATCTGTAGGGATTTGAGAGGTGACTTGGGCTACAACCTTTTTATTTAGCTGTGAGAGGTATTTAAGTTTATACCATTCTGGAAATCCATAAAGCTTAAAACAACTTTCCCTATTGTGATTAGTCCTTCGGCGATAATCACAAAATTTATTAGACTCTTTGCCACGTTTGTAGTCCATTTTGTTTTCAAATTAATACGATTTAGGATTATGTGGTTTGGCAAGCAATGCTGACCCTTCTATTGCATTAGTCAGGGTAAAGGTAACATCCCTCTGTGATTCCACCCTCAAGATCATCGAGTATGCCTTGTTGATTGTTGGTAGGGGATCCAACATTAGTATATGGTTTCACACTTGATCGTAACCATCATATAGCCCCATCAGAAATTGCATTAGTTTGTTTCTATTACCCATGTCAACTAGGCACTTTGTAGCCCCACAATTGCAAGTTGGTATTGGGTCAATAAAATTCAATTCGTCCCATATAATTTTTAGTTTAGTGTTAGAAGAGTTTCTTTGAGAAATAGAGGTTATTTTTCTCTGTAATTGATAGATCAATGGCCCATTACTCTCTCTCTACCTTTCCATAAGCTCATAAGTTAGAGAGATGAAATTGTTGAGAATAGAAAATTAGAGAGAAGCAAAAATAATATTTTGTATTTGCACGGTATAAGGTGGTGTCTTATATATAAATGCTTAGTTGTACACAACTCACGCTAACTAACTAATTAAAAGAGAAATATTAAGTTAGCTGTATATTGTACACAATAGCCTGGTACAAGAACAAGCGCATGGGTTTAGATTCCTATCATTTCAGTTGCTTTTATGATGCCTTTAAACCTTCTCTTTTTCTTTGTCCAGCTTTTCACTGAGTTTTTTGGTTTACGGAGGTGAATAGTTATAGGGTTTATTATGTTTGGTGAAGCTATAATGTTTCAAGCAACCATGAACACGTTAAAGATAGTCCTTCACCTCAAAAGTTGCATTATGAACTACTATAAATATGGTTCCAACTTTCAAGCCCGTGAGCTTTACTTGGTAGAGATATATACGATGGTTTCTAACCTTTCATTTATTGCCATTTTCGCAGGCTATAAATCCACCCGCCAAATAGCCTCTGGTCTGGGAACTAGTAAATTAAACTTAAAAATATTGAGGGGAAAAGATTTAACGCTGTCTAATTGTATTATAGAAAGAAAAGGCCTTCCTTACGTCATTTCATCTTTTTTATTGTATACATTTTGCAACCATCCCGATATGCAATGGAAGACTGATGCTAAAAAGCAGGTCCAGAGAAAATGTTTAAGTTGGAAAGGCCCAATTATCATTAATACGCATCTTGCAATGATGTCATGATGATGCTAGAGAAGGCATAAGCTTTAGAAGGATTAAGACACAAAGGGACGCGAGAGAGAGAAATTAAAAACAATTTGGAGATAAATTGAAGATTTAGTAATTTCAGTTTATTAGATTATGATTAATTAAATTAAGCTAGTTTAATTAATTTTATTTATAATTAATTAAAATTAATCAAATTTATTAAAATTAATGAATTTTTTAAACTAAATGATTCTCACGTAACCACATGACAAAAATGCGAAATTATAAAGAATAGAAATAAATTAAAAATGATATATTAAAAGAGACTATTCTTTTTTCTATAAACAATTGAATTTAAAAGTTTGAATAATATTTAAAAAGTTTAAACATAATAGTAAATATTGATTTGTATTTTAATGAAAACATTAAAGTCAATTTTTATCTACTGAAATTTGTTACACATTTCTTATAAAATAAAGTCGTATTTCGGAGTCACAACAAGTTCTTATGTTTTTAATATATGTAAAGTTAATTTTAATTATTGTTGGATATAGAAATTATCTAAATTTGTTTGTAAATATTTAAGTTAAGACAACATTGTTTATAGCATAATTTTTAGTAGAATATTTCAAATATGACGGCATGAATAACTTATAAACTATGACTACAGTCATTGATATGATGATAATAATATAATAAACTATTATCACATTTTTTAAAATCTCTTAATTTTATTCTAAATTTGTATTTGTATAGAAATATTTTCGCTCCAAAATTAACTAACTGTCCCATTTAATTATCTTAATTTTCATGCTTAAATTGGTACTACTAAATTACCGATGAAAATCTGAAGGGATGTAAAAGTTTCGCAAAATCTTTGATTTACGCAATCGTTTATAGCACAATCAAAAACTAAAAAAATTAATCGAACAAATATAAATCAACACTAAAATTTCGTAACATATTTCGACATACCTTGTCTACGTCTGTGGGGTCTTCATTGAGCTTAATACTTTCACTAACGATAATAGTTTTATACAAGACTTTATTGAGCCGACACCACTCAACCCTTGACACTATCCCTCATCCTCACGACCTGTGAAAGTATTTCATATCTGATAACACAACCAACTTGTCTTAACCTCAACAGAGGATTTTTCTTAACAATCTTTTAACAAAAGAACAATAAACAAATAACTCAAGTGATTAACTAATTAAGAACAAAACAGAACATACTTGAGGTAGAAAAGGACAACTTTCTGATAGGTTTAGCTACATTGAAATAGATCTGAAAGCTATCACCACACACTATGGGCTAATTCACGCAAATTCCAATCCTAACTCAAAGTTGCAACAAGAAGACATCAAGCATGATAGACCATGCAAACAAGTCTTCAGTAGAAGACATACAAATACACAAACCAACCTACTCGTGAGCCACACACCAAAAGATTGGAGAAGAAGTCGCGACAGAATATTAGATAACAACCACACTTAAAGAGCTGCTATGAATCATACACCAAAAGACTTGTTTGCATGTTAGATTTGAATATTAAACTCATAATATTCAAATCACACACAATTTTTTATTCTATCCCACTTTGATTTGAATATTAAACTCATAAACATTATCTTAGATGTCCAATTATCAAAAAATGTCAAAACCAAATAATAAGATATGTATAATATGTCTTAATAATCTCTCCCTTTTTAGTATTGTTTGTCACAATTATGAAACTCCCCTTAAATAAAATAATTGGACATGTAGTCCACATGAGAAAAGAACTCTCCTTTAATCCAACATCAATTTCCAAAAAACATCCATCAAGTTCTTCAAGTTCAAGAAACATCTAAAGAAACAATAATGAACAATTATCCAATCATCCAAATTTCTCCCATTTGGGACAAAAAGATGTCAAAAAGCAAGACTAATAGTCACAGAGATACCTTAAAATCTCCCATTAAATTGAGCAGTCACCAAAAACAGTATAATGTCTCCCCCTTGGGATAAAACAATGTCAAAACTAAAATGCCTTTAATTTTATCAATCTCAACAAATAAAGAATCATAAAAATCAACAATAGGTGTAACGGAAGAATCATAAGCATGTCAAAATGACAATTTACCACCAGTCAAAACACTAGCAAACATATCAGTACTCACATCAAAGCCATTCTCATACAACTGATTAAATTCATGAATCCCAAAAATGCATTCAACGAATCATAATCAAACTTAATTAATCTTCTTCTCACATAAACCATATGAACACATATTTCCCATATTCATACAACCCACAATATAGAGATATCAAGATAAAACTTGAAAAACTCTAATAATAGAAAACTCGAATCTTTTTATAATTCTCCAACCAAGCATCAACTTATTCGCGACATAACTCCATAAATCAAAATCCAAATATAGAACTCTCAAATCATCAAGAAAAACCTTTTTCGCGCATCAAATATGCAATTTAACAATTAAGGAAAAATCTAATCACACACCAATCAATTGAACCTTAGAAAATTCATAAATAAAAACTCAAAAACTCCTTTGAGCCCTTTTTTTATAAACAACATCAAACTATACTTTAAAAATGCAAAGCACACAATTCTTATACCCCTCGAAAAAATTCAAACTTGGCCTTATTCCTCGTCACATTATCCCTATCATCAGATGTTTGGTTGACTTCTCTTTCATAAGCAACTAACAGATCCTCTGTCTAACTAGTTTCTTTAACAGTAGCAATTAACTATGAATCTAGACAATTTCTTGTTTTTCATTCACTACATCTTTGTGCTTATACTTAACCCTTTCTATCCTAAAAGTGCTTTGATACCAGGGATTTTTGCGGTTGGAAATTTAACGTAGAGTGTATAGTTTTTCATTTTTAATCCCTTTGAAACATCATTTGTAACAACTTATAACATTTCAGTCTTATGTGTTCGATAACCCAACAAAAATAACATATAGGTATAAATCTCCGATTCTTCCTAAAGGTTTCTTCTTGGACAGATCTGGTTGCATTATTTTTCCCACCATTGATCTTAGAACATTCACTTTTGTAGCCAATGCCTTGAAGATCTCCTTTAATCTTTCCGATTTCCAATAAATTTTATAACTACTCTATACCACCATTTAACATGCTCAATCCTTTTTGGTACTGACCAATTTTAGTTTTGCTTCATTAAGTTCATATAATGTTGACATCAAATTCTTCCTTAAATCTCTAATAGTGTTCTTTATAGCTAAGTATTCTTCATTCAGCTTTTCATTCTTCTTATATGTTTTCACCCATTTTGCATACATTAATTCATAAGCTTCATAAATATTCTCCTTTTTATCATCTAAACTATTATCATCACTATCATAATATGAGATTGAGCCTTGAGTTGATTCGTCTGCATTTTTTTCAAAATTTTTCGATTTTCTTGTATTTTCATCCTCGATTACTTACTTCTTGGTTGTTATTAAGCAAGCAAATAGACTTTTATTGTATAAAGCATCTAACGTAGTATTATTCGTAATTTCTTCTTCACTACCATATTCACTTTTGGATTCATTCTCACTCCAAATGCTCGTAAAGGATTTTCTTTCTCTTCTTCAAGGTTTAGCACATCTGCTTACACATGTCTGAAGCCTTGACACTTATAGCATTGAATTTTCTTTACCTTTTTTTCACCCTTATGAGTTTTAACTTGTTGTTTGAAGTTGTTATCCAATGAGCTCCCACCGTTTTGCTAAATTTGGGTCTGTTCTTTTTCACTCTCTTTGGCCACTTACTGAAATTTCTTGTTAACAATACCAGATCCTCATTCTCATTAGATTCATCTTCTACATCATTCATACATTTTCCAGTTTTAGCTTGTAGTGTCAATCCTTTGTTATTTTCTTGTTTGCCCCTCAACAAATTCATTTCGAAATTAATAAGAATTCCAATTACTTTTTCCAATGAAAAATTATTGATGTCATGAGCCTCCTTGATTGCTGCAATTTTTAGAATAAACCTTAGAGGTAGTGATCTCAGTGTCTTCTTTACCAGTTTTAGGTTAGAGTATTTCTTCCCGAGTTGATGTGCTTGGTTTGCTATATCGCACAATCTCTCATACAAGGCTCCAATGGTTTCACTATCATCCATCTTCAGCTCTTCAAACCTCAGAGCCAACATTTGAAGTTTTGAGGCTATCACAGATTTCGAACCCTCATGTATAGTCTACAAAGTATGCCATGCTTCTTTAGTTGATTCATAAGCTAATATCATTGAAAAACGACCTTCATCAATATCACTAAAGATGGCATGCATGACTTGAGAATTTATAAGTTCTCTCTCTTCTTCAACTCTTGTCCACTCAGATAGATCTTTCAGTACTACTTCTCCCTTATCATTAGTTTTCAATGGATGTATTTAACCATGTAAAACTGAGTTCCACGCTTTTGTTCCTTGTGTCTGAATGAATACTCTCATCCGTGATTTCCATGTAGGATAATTTGAACCATCTAACAACGGTGGTCTGATGATTGATACCCCTTCTCTTATGACCATAATTGCGAAACACAGATCTGCACCAACTTACTGTACTAAGGTCTGATTAGGTGACCTGCTTTGATACCAATTGAAAATCTGAAGGGATGTAGTAGTTTTGTAAAATCTTCGATTTACTACAGTCATTTCTAGCACAATCAAAAACTAAAAAAATTAAACAAACAAATATAAATAAACACCAAATTTTGGTAATGTAGTTCGACACACCTTGCTTACGTCTGGGGCCTTCAACCAACTTAATACTTTTACTAATGACAATAATTTTATATAAGGTTTTACTGAGTCGACACCACTTAACCCTTGACACTATCTCTTGTACTCACTATTCGTGAAAGTATTTCACATCCGATAACATGACCAACTCGTGATAACCTTAATAGAGGATTTTTGTCAACAATCTTTTAACAAAAGAACAATAAATGAATAACTCAAGTGATTAACTAAATAAGAACACATCATAATACACTTGAGATAGAAAATAAGGACAACTTCCCGATAAATTTAGCTCCACTGAAATAGATCTGAAAGTTGTCACCCTACACTATGGCCTGATTCACGCAAATTCTAGTACCAACTCACAGTTGCAACAGGAAGACATCAAGCATGATAGACCAAGCAAACAAGCCTTCGGCAAAAGACACACGCAATACACAAACCAACCCAGTCGTGAGCCACACACTAAAAGATCAAGGAAGAAATCACGACATAATATTAAACAACAATCACACTTAAAGAGCTGCCATGAATCACACCAAAAAACAACACCCAGCCATGAACCCTTCAAGATGCCGCACCCACAAAATCAATCAATGCACATACCGAAACTTCACACACGCAAAATCAATTCACAATTAAACCCAGCTGAAGTCATGCGAATAACATCATAAGGAAAGTTACAACCATACACATACACCTATTAACATGTGTTGCGTGATTCACTGAGGACTCATTCAACATTTGTTCCCCACTTCAACAAGGATTCTTCACAGATGCACAATCTCTAGATTACACACAATATCTTTCAACCCACTCAAATGTGATCTACAAGAGTTCTTCTTTAGATAAAGCTCTAACTCTATCCAATTTTTCAAGATAGCAAAATTTATTATATCTCACTTTAATTTAAATTTTAAACTCTTCAACATTAGTCTAGATGTCTAATTATCAAAAAATGCTAAAACTGAATAATAAGATATATACAATATATCTTAACAACTAGGATTAGTAGTTCACGGTTATAGGTTGCCTTCGAAAGTTAAAATCACATATTAATTCTTTTGTGTTAGGGATATGTATATTTTATGTAAATAGATACGACTATTCTTCCATTTCTAGAATTCAACATGCTTAAATTGACGTGATTGTTCACATTTGTAAAATGTAGATCTCCCGATAAATATAGTTCAGTTGACTCCGCATATAAGAAAATAATATTGAATTGGCTAAGAGGACGTCATTTTATAATTATGATTCCAATTATTAAAAGCCATTATTTGAAGATTTTAAGGAAGAAACAAGGAAGCTTCAAGGAGGTGGCGGCATTCCTAAATAGATAGCCAAGTCCTCTTGGAAAGTTCAAACTCCCAAACTCTCTGTAGTCTATCCCCCACCAACACATTGACGCATAAGCACCCATATATAGCACAGCTTCAAAGACGATCTATTCTTCATTTCGGTTGTGCTCTGCGCATATACACATAGACATTTATATATATATATATATATGGGAAATTGCTGCAGTTGTTTTGCTCCTAAATCAACCTCTGTCACTGCCACAGTCGCCACGGTTGTCTCAGTTACTGCTCCAACCTCAATACCATCCCCAGACGCAGGTCCCACTTCCGTTGGCCATCTCAGTGATGGTAAATTCATCACTTCCCTGTTCTCTCTGCTTTTAGCTTGGATGTGTGTTTTTGAATCGTATTTTTATGTCCACTACCGTCTAAGGCCTGTGGTTGTTGTTTTGTACGTTTGGTGGGCATTTAACCTGCAGGGGACACATCTTTTCTACGTACTAATGCATCTGGTAACAGCTGGTTCTCTATGGCGACTACCAACTTCACTACCAGGATTTCTCAAGCAAGTGGAGCTATTGCAGCTATTTGGGCCAACGGGGGTCCTGTCGACGTTGAGAATGAGTTTCCGACTGGACTGGATGATGAGGAAGGAGCAACTGCCATGGACGCTGTAACGGTAAAAGCTTTCACTTTTGCACAACTCAAAACGGCGACCTCAAATTTCAGAAACGATTTGGTGTTGGGAAGGGGAGGCTTTGGCAGAGTCTATAAGGGCTGGCTCAATGAGAATGATCATAGTACTAGGAAACGTCCAATTGCTGTTAAGAAATTGGACTCAACAAGCAAACAAGGAATTCGACAATGGAGGGTACTTTTCTGATCATTGTCTTTCTCACTTTTACATTGTTTTCCTATCGTATTGCCCAAAAAGAAAAATTCAATCGAATACCTTAAGATAGAATGATCATAACATGCCGCTCGTACGGTGTGAACGTCCACAACAGATAATAAAACCCTTGAAACCAAGAGCCGCACAACTTGAAATTGAGTCCTCTGTATCATAAGAGGTTAAACTTATTGGCTGAGACCAAGAATCCATCAATCCAAAAGTATCAATTCATGTTTATTCAAATTTTTATTGCCCGGTTAAAATGATAAAGGAGAAGCTTTTATGTTCTTGATTTCGAATTTTCATTCCCTTCATTCCTGGTTGGTTAATGAATCAGCTCGCTCTAAAACTGGTGACTTGGCTTATTGAGTGTCGGGGGTTTTATTATTGGATTAGATATCACTTTCTCTATGCATTAATGCAGACGGAGGTGGGTTTCTTAAGAAGGCTGAATCATCCTAACATTGTAAAGCTGGTTGGATATTATCGGGGAAATGCCGAGCTCATGATAGTCTATGAATTTATGCAAGAAGGCAGCTTAAATTACCATTTGTTTGGAAGTGAGATTACTTAAACTTGATAACTTCCATCTAGTTACTGTTATTGCTAGTTATTTATTCCAATCTATATATGTAGGGGGCTCGGGTAGGATGCTTCCGTGGGGGAAAAGGGTCAAAATTGCAATGGAAATGGCTCGAGGTCTTTCTTACTTGCATACCATGGACACACCTATAATTTACAGGGATTTCAAGTCCTCTAATGTACTCCTTGATAAGGTAAACGGTCAAGAATCCCCGCCTTTCCTTGTCCTTCACAAAGTGTTTTTTTTTTTTTTTTTTACTCTTTTCTTCAAACATCTTTTAGTATTATAGGCCGAAGATATCAGACTTCGGCTTGGCAAAATGGGGGCCTAGGGCTGGTAATCCATGTGTAACCGGGCACGTTATGGGAACCATTGGTTATGCTGCTCCGGAATATGTCTCAACAGGTAATTACCTTAAATCATTTGGGTTTCAACTGCAAAATAAATGATGTTGATAATATCTGCTGCTTAACTAGGGAACTTGTATGTAAAGAGCGATGTCTATAGCTTTGGTGTTGTTTTGGTGGAGATGTTGACAGGGCTACGTGCTATTGACAAAAAGCGTCCAACTTGGCAACGCAACTTGATTACATGGACCAAACCCGTGTTATCAGATAAAAGAAGGTTGAGACGGATAATGGACTCCAGGTTAGACGGAAAGTATTCACTTAGGGAGGCTTTCCAAATGGCAATTCTTGCTCTTAAATGTCTACATGAAAAACCTCAATTCCGACCATCAATGAAAGAAGTTGCCGAGACTCTGCAAGACATTGGAGCTTACCATGCAACTGTTTAGATAATTCCCTGCACTTTGTATGTAGATGGAGATGGTTGTAGTTTCTCTTACCCTTTCCTACAAAAAATTGGTGTGTATATATATAGAATGTTGTTCATACCTGCGGCCTCGACTACTTGATTCATTTTTGCCTTTGTAACATGTGATGGTACCTTCCAGGACGCGTTAGCAAAGTTTGCTTCTGCTTTTACTTTTCCAACTTAGAAACTTGTCTCTTTCTTTAAGATTTTCTTAGTTATTACTTGAATGTGGAACTTTCGATTGACATGGATACGAACTTTCGACTGACAAGGGATGTAACTGGAAAATAAGTCGAAAATCCAGTATTAGTTAAAAATGATACTAACTTTATGACGAGACGTGTCCAACTTTTGGTTAGCAATGCTTCCAATTTAGAGTAGAGTTAAAATCAAAATTCAGTCAATTTGAACTAACTGCATTTATTTCAGGTAGAACTATATTTGTCATGCCTACGTATAATGGGGGAGTTCACAATCATTGTCCACTAATGAGTAATTTCTTTCTTTTTCTCCATTCATTTCAAAGCATTTTTTTGTCGTATTTTCCTATTTGAAATTTGTATTCAGATTTTTTTGACTTACCATCATTCAAATCCTTATTCCTTATAATATTTTTTGAAAATTAAAAAATGAATTAATTAAGGAAAGATCCCAAAGGAGAACTACAACCAGCAAAAATTGTATCAAAATAGTCTAAGAAGGGAATTCACAAAAAGCTAAACTAGAAAATGTTGAAGTACAAGGGAAGTCCACATACTTACACCAACATATCCTTGAGCTGCTTAAGGATAAATATCAAATTCCAGTACCTTTAAACTTAGGATAAATTTGTCACACTCGTACATATGGTGACATCTTTAACACTGAGTAATATTGGTTCAGTTTAGGATCTTCTGATATGTTCATCCAATGAGGAAGGAATTAGCAGTAAAGTTAGCATGTAGCACACTTTAGTTGTCCATTGATATGCTCCATTTGATAGCTACATTGCTACTTATTTTGGTGATGCCTTTGGTCGTGGCCAACTCTCTAATTGTTTGCTATGATATCTTTCCTCTAGCTAAAAGCTTTTGTGTTTATTTTTCATCAACTAGGCCACAAAATCTACCAACTACAAATACAATCACCAAAAGTTGATGATTTACAACTATTGAACTAGGAATAAATGAGAGCAATGCCTTGCCTTACTACATGGAAAGTCGAGATAACTATATCTTTGAAATTTATTTTGATAAATTAAAGGAAATTATTGATGAAAAGTAATTGGCTTGGCTGGTCAGTTATTCGTGTACAGAATTCTAGGAGGACAAGAATCCTTTTGAACGAATAAAATAGAAACCCAAAAGGGAAGAGATATAAGGCCTTAAAGTTTCCAGGAACAATTTAACAAATCCAAGAGCCGCAACTTGAGCTTATATAAAAACTAAAAACAGAAGTGAAGCTACTAGACTAATCTAATCTCCACTTTATCAGGAATTAACTAGTTGTTAATAATATTACGATGTAACTAGTACTACATATGGAAAATAAAAGTTGGTCACTTATCTTTTATCTTCTGAGCTGGGGGATCTTATCCATCAAGCATGAGAAGATTTCATCTATTATTCGTGTCTCTACTAGCCATTGATTGAACATCATTAGCTATTATGATTTCACCGAATCCAATTTAAAGTTCTAGGATAAAGCTTTGGCTTTCTTGAATTTTATCTTAGAATGATTTGTGATTCCTCTCTTTCCACAAGGCCTAAATGCTATAATTAAAAGCTAATTTGAATATGAGAGTCACCCTTAGTATAAAATTTTGAACTCCAATTCTTATTCTTTCCTCTTTAAAACAAAAAGTGTTTTAGAGGGATTGTATGTGCATCTACAGAGCTAATGAAAATTAACATTTAAAAATAAATAATTTATAGTCTCAGTTTCCTAGTTACAAAGATTTTAATAGAGGCAAGAGCTTTCCTTGATTCTATCCTTAGTCTTCAACCTTTGTCTAATTGCTAACTATAAGATAAAAGATACTTTAGGGAGCTAATATTAAACCAAATTAGCTTATCCTAGTTGATTGCTTGGTGTGTTCTTTAAAGATGTCCAAATAAGATTTATTATTGAAGCATCTAGAGCAATGCTTTAACAATATAATGGAATCAACATCTGCTTGTTTTGGTACATAATTTAGTAAATTAGCCTTGATGAATGAAAATCCTCTTAATTTTCAATTTCATACCTCCCATTGAATAATCTCCTCCACTTTTTAATGATCTGATAGCATTTGTCTCAAAGATAATAGTTTTAGGATTTTGTGCAAGGAGACTAACTCGTTCCAATTATCATACCAAAACCATGAGTCATGTTTAGTACTTATTAAGGTCTTCATCTTTTGGCTTATCTTCTCTATCAACCAAAACATCTGTTTTAGGGAACATGAAATATCATTCGTTGTTTTCAATTTCCATAAGCTTTTATTCTTTAAGAAATAACAGTGCATCTACTTGACTTAAATGGATTTACTATTGGCGTAAAGCCTATAAATTTTCTTTGATATTAGCATCTTATTTGTGGCATCAAAGGGAGTGTTCCAAGTCTTCTTTCTTGTATTAGAGCATATATGTCAGTCCACTTTACTTTTGCTATAGTAAATTTATTAACATCACTAGTCTATGGAAAGTTCTTATTGACTTTCCTATAGCTTTGATCAATTTCCTTTGAAGAATTTGGTGTGAGATATAATAAATATTTATACTATTAAGATCTAAAATATGAGTTTCAACCTACCACTAATGTTGGCCTACAAATTTTTTTCTCTAATTAAGCATGATTTAAATTAAATATGAGGTCTTTATGGAATTATTTTGTGGAGTTAATTATTATATTAATGTTAGCAAGATTATATGACATAGGTTAAGTAAATTAAAGTGTTAAGGTAGTAAGAATGTCTAAGGGTATTTTTAGAAGACCACTTAAGCATATAAGGCTACAAGGCTTAAAGGAAGGGCAAAGTGGACATTTCACATTTATTTAAAGTATAAATAAGAAGAAGAAAAGTGGTCTTGCATTTAGAAGAAGAAGAAAACATGGATGAAGAGGAAAAGAAGAGAAAAGCTAGGGTTTTTAGAGATCTTGAAGAGTTTGAAGATTTTGAAGGTTCAACAAGTTATGATTTAAATTTCATGGGTGTGGTTAAATGAAACTCAAATGAAGTTGATTATGTGTGGGAAATTGTTGATGAATGATAGACGCAAATCTTTTCTTTTAGGGTTAATGATCGAAGATAGATCTTGATGTATTTGTCAATGATATTGGGTTGAAATGAAGTTGAAAATAATGTAGAAGAGATAGTTTAGGGTTAAGATGAGTTATATGTGAAAGGTGGGAAGTAAAAAGATGAAAAGTGTCACAAAACATGTTCTCGGATTGGGTTTCCGGATAAGTTCGCTGCAGCGAACTCAACTTTTCAACACAGAATATGCTTTAGTATTTTGAGCATAACTTTTTGTGTAGTTATTCAAATGGAATGATTTTTAATTTGAAGTAAACTAGAGACATAGAGTTACAAATTTGATGATTAAATTGATTTCTAATTAAGTCTCTAAGGATTTGAATTTTTGAATGTAATTTTAATAAAGAATGTTGTTTTAGTATAAAAACATCCAGAAAATGTTTCGGGTATAACTTTTAGAGTACTGAACCAAATTGAATGATTTTGGTATCATTAGAAACTTAAGACAATGAGGAACATGTTTTTAAGGTAAGTGTTATCAAATTTATTCATTTAATTGATCAGAATGAGAGTGAAAAATTGGCCAAAAAGTCTGAAGTTTTGAAAGGATTTTGGGTTCAAAAAGCTTAGGAAATGTATGGATTTTAGTGAATATGTTTCTTTGGGTTCTAAACTGGAATTCCTATTGAATGGAGTTTTTGATTATTGTTAAGGGAAATCAAGGAAGGCAAGAGGAGCAAGAGGAAAGACATCCCTAAGCAAGTTTATAAGCAAGGAATTCAAGGTGGGTACATGTTTATAATAGAGTAAATAAGCCACTAAATATTTTCTTTGAATCAAGGAAGTTTAATGACTTCAATTACATCATAAGTGTTGCTTCTATTGCTTCTTGAATGAATTGAGAAATTTTTATATGTTTGATACATGAATTGTGTTGATGATTTTTGAAAAGATTTTGAAAATGATTCTTTTGAAAAGATGCAAGTTTATGAAATCAGGTTTTTGGAAATATTTTTTGAAATATCTCATGTGCATAAAAAACAAGTTTCCAAAATGTGCCATATGGGTAAACTATTTTCAAGTCATGAATTACAAGTTATGTGGGTTTGGTATAATCCATTCAAGAATGTCACGTGCACGTTGTCCAAGTAAAGGCTTCTCCCGCCTGCCCGCTAGTGGCGTGAAGCTCCTTTATGAACTCCCTCAAGTTTACAGCTACGCAAAACCACTATGAGGGATTACGATAGTGCGTCAACTTTACAGCTACACAGGACCATTATGTGAAAATGTGTAGTTCGTTATGTTCATGGATTTACCCAAACCATTCTGATGTGTTTATATGCTTATGAAGTGTTAATAAGTTTGATGCATACATGATTTATAATTGCTCGTGAATTGTTTGATAAATTGAGAATTTTGAGAAATAATTGTTTGGTGATTTTTTATGTGAAATTACTATAGTTTTCAAAATGTATAATGGCAATGAGTTTTGAAAATATTTTTTGCTTGTTTCTCGATTATAAATCTACCCACGAGCTTTAAGCTCACCCCTATTCTTTCCCCCTCTATTCAGGTGATGAGCGAGAGATCGAATAGGTCAAGAGTTACGGCCTCACTCCGAATTAGCATACTTTTGTATTTTTAAGTTAGGTTTTTGGGAATTTAAAGCTTCCATATGAAATAAATTATTAGAATCTGTATACATACATACATATATATAGAAAAGACATAACGAATTGAAATTTTACATTAAATAGAGTTACTCGTTATATATAAATTATTTAAAATTTAATCCATTGATTCCTTAATAAAATTACATATAATTTTTTACTTAGGAAATTTAACGTGATCGTAAATTTGATATGTTAAAATTAAATAATAATAATAAAAGTCCTTATCTTTTCTCAATGAATCATCTTTAATGTAGTATTATAAAAATTAAGAAATTAGTCTAACTCGAAATATATAAAACCCTAAAGGTTACAAAATATACCCTTAAATTTTACATTGTGCGAGACTTTAGAAGTCACGTGAGTCATGTAATATACTCCTATAACTCTTATATAATTCATTAGAATTAAGTTTAAGATTTGTTATTTTAAAATGTTACTAAAAGATTATTTTTATATGATCTTATGAGATAATTATAGAAAACTAAATTTAATTTAATTTAAGAGAATTTAGAACAGAAGAAGGTCAGTGTTGATTCTTAACTCACATAAGAAAATTTTGTATTCAAAGATGTAGACTCTTCGTGAGAGAATATTTATGACACAATGAAATAACTAAGATGAAAGAAGATTAAAATGCTAGATATGACTATGATACATCATACAATATTTACTCATTGATCAATTCATTAATCAAGACATCATATATTCCTAACAAATATATGGTCGAGACATCATATGTTGCTAACAGATATATGACCATGTGGGGAAGCTTTCTAGCATATGGGTTTGGCTTTTTACTGATGAAGACATGGAAATAATGACTAATTCTAGGTTTGAGTTAGAATATACTTAGGAATTTGAGGTGTGATCTTTTGATTGTTATATGTTTAAAATATATCTTAACATTATCTAGATAATAATCAATTAAACAGATTGATGATTATCATTTGAACATAACATAAATAAATAAAAGGGATAATTTCTCCTAAAAATAAATTTAAATTTAAGTAAATAATTTGGTTGATTAATGATGGATGAAAATAAAAGATCTTGTGTTTATTTATTTACTTAAATTTTTCTATCATGTGAATATTGGTAATGGCATTGAAAGGCCATTTTATATACTTTGGGGAAATGATAGTTATGGGTAAAGGAACCAAATCTTTCCCATCTTTCTATCTATTTAAATTTATTTTTATTCTAAATTACATAAATCTTATTATATTTGAAATTAAAATAAATCTTTAGACTTTTATCAAATCATTTTAATCAAAATTGTTATATAGGTAACTATTGTATACGATATCTAAAAAGCTATATGACCTGTCTATATTAGAATTTAACCCAACTTTAACCTAAAAGTTGTTTGGAATGATAGGTCGTCAATAACTGCGACTACTATGGTCAAAAGGGATGGGGCAAATAGGTTGGAAATTAAATGGCGGCATGGATAGCTAATTTTTAGTTATCCAAACTGTGTGAGGGTGGCTTATTAATAGGCCTCCCCAGTTCATTGGCAAAGAATCCCTTCTTAGAAAATCTCATTCTTCATATCCAAATCTCTGTATCACTTAATGATGTTTAATAGAGAGTGTTTCTCATATTTTTTGTATAAAATATAGAGAGGTTGTAACTACTATTATTTCTTATATTGAAACTTTTCTACTCGTCTTCGTGGTTTTTACCCTAATTCATTTAAGGGGTTTTCTATATAAAAATTGTGTGTTCGATTGTCTCAAATTTATTTGATGTTATCCTACTCGAATTTGGTTAATTTTCTCAACTAGTATTAGAGCCCAGTTTGGGCATGCAGGTATACTTACATTATGCTTTGTGGTTGCCTCCAAATAGTGGATTGTCCTCATCAAAAAATAAGTTAGATCACTATTTGAAGATACTAGGCACTATTCATATGTACTACTACTATTTACGTGTACAATCACTATTTATGTGTACAGTTACTATTCATGTGTATGGTTACTATTCATGTAAAATAGTAGGAGTAGATTCTTTGATCAAAAAAGTTTGTGATACAAGCAATGGAAGAACATTTTGAAATAGAAAAATTCAACAGAAGTAATTTCTCACTGTGGAAGTTGAAAATCAAGTCATTTTGAGAAAAGATAATTGCCTAGTGGCTATAAGTGAATAGTTGGTTGAGTATACAGATAATACTAATTGGAACGAGATGGACATTAATGTTATTGCAAATCTTTATCTAGCATTAACAAACGGGGTGTTGTCAAGTATAAAAGAGAAGAAGACAACAAAAGGCAGAAGCAGTCAATAATGTCTATTATATGATGAATCGGTCTCCATCAAAAGCAATTAAGTTGAAGACACTAATGGAAATGTGGACTAGTTAACCAGTTGATTATTCAAATATTTATATATTTGGAAGTCTAGTGTATGTGAAGTACAATGCCCATGATATTACAAAGCTGTATCCAAAATCTAGGAAATGCATATTCATAGGATATGCTGACAGAGCAAAGGAGTATCGCCTCTAGGATCTCACTACCCATGAGGTCATAGTCAGCAGGTATGTTGTCTTTGTAGGATATCAACTACAAAAGGATGAAGGAGATGATAACGCTTGAAAAGAAAATTCAAAGACTACAATTGTACAGATGGAAAGAGAAGTTGAATAAGAAGACTCTTATAAAGCAACACTAGAGCACGAGGCACAAGAACTAATTGAAGATGAAGATCCAAAAATTCACCGGTCATATTGAACAAAAAGGCAAACATATTGGCATTCTGATTATGTTATGAATATTAATATTGCATACACCTTTAATAGAGGAAGGGGAGCCATCAACATTTCAAGAAGCAATGAGTAATTCAGATGCATCTTTATGGAAGGTAGCAATGCAAGAAGAAATTAAAGCTCTTCATAAGAATAAAACTTGGGAGCTTGCACCATTACCAGATGGAAGAAAGCCTATTGGAAATGGATGGGTTTTTAAGATTATGCGAAATGGCGAAGATTAAGTGGAGAGCTATTGTGCAAGATTGGTAGTGAAAGGATATGCTTAGAAAGAATGAATTGACTTAAATGAAATATTTTATCCTATAGTTTGACTCACTATAGTCCAAGTAGTCTTGGCAATGTGTGTTATATTTGATTTACATCTTGAACAATTAGATGTAAAAACAACATTTCTTTATGAAGATCTTTAAGAAGAAATTTATATGCTCCAACTATAAGGTTTTGAAGAAAAAGACAAAGAGAACTTAGTTTGCAGGTTGAGTAAATCTCTGTATGGCCTAAAACAGACACTAAGTTGTTGGTATAAGAGATTTGGTTTCTTTATCATGAGCCTTAGATACAACAGACTCGATATAGACCCTTGTGCATATTTCAAAAGGTTTGGTGAATGTGATTTCACTATCTTGCTATTGTATATAGATGACATGTTGGTCAAAGGCCCCAATAAAGATCGACTGTTAGTTAAAGGCACAATTGTCTAGGCAATTTGATATAAAGGACTTAGGACTAGCAAATAAGATTCTAAGGATGCAAATTTACTGAGACATAAAAAATAGGAAGATTTGGCTTTCTCATAAGAATTATTTGAAGAAAACCTTACTACTATTCAACATGCAAGATTGTAAGCTAGTTCTACCCCACATCCTTTTAATTTCAAGTTATCCTCTAAAATGAGTTCTAATAATGAAGAAGAGAGTGGAGATGTCTCAAGTACCGTATGAATCAACAATGAGAAGTTTAATGTTTGCTATGATTTGTACAATACTAGACATTGCACATGGAGTGGGAATGGTTATTCAATACATGACGAATCCTAGAAGAGAGCATTAAAATCCTATAAAGAGGATCCTAAAATACATTAAGAGAATGTCAAATGTTGCATTATGTTATAGAAGATCAGACTTTATTGTCAGTGGAAATGTTGATTCAGATTATACAGGTGATTTTGACAAGAGCAAATCTACCACAAATTATATGTTTAAACTTGTTGTAGGAAATATAAGCTGAATCTCAAAATTGCAATCAATTGTTGCAACGTCATCAATAAAAGCATATTATATAGCAACTACATAAAACAGTAAAGAAGTATTATGGTTAAAAATGCTCTTAAAAGAACTCAGGAGCAAATAAGAAAAAAATATTTTGTTTTATGACAATCAGAGTGCCTTATATCTTGCAAGGAATCCAACATTTCATTCAAAGACCAAACATATACAAGGATAGTATCACTTCATTCATGAAAATGTTTGAGGAGTTGCAGTTATGCAAAAAATTCATATCATAGATAACTTAGCAAATTTCATGACAAAGGCAATAAACACTGGCATATTTATTTGGTGTCTATCCTCTTGTGGCCTGATAAGGACGTGAACAACATGAAAATGACAAAATACAAAAGGTTGTATGTAGATATGATTAATGCTTAATCAAATATTCAAGTCGGAGATTGTTAGAATAATAGGTGGTCAACAACTATAGAGGACGCTGGAAATTAAATTGCAACATGGATAGTTAATTTTTAGTTATCCAAAACTATGTGAGGGAGGCCTAAATTGGCCTTCCCAGCTCATTTACCAAGCATCCCTTCTCAAAAGATCTCGTTCTTCATATCCAAATCTCTGTATCACTTAGTGAGAGTCACTTGAGAGTGGTTCTCATATTTCTGGTATCAAATAAAGAGGTTGTAACTATTATTATTTTTTATAGTAAAACTTTTCTACTCTTGCCTATGGTTTTACCCTAATCGACGTAAAATATATGTATTTAATTATCTCAAATTTATTTGCTATGATTCTACTCTAATTTGGTTAATGTTCTCCACAAAAGTGTTGTCTAACAAAAGAAAAAGGGTATTTTTAAATTATTCAAATATGTTTAATTATATAAGGTGGATGAATTAATTTATGAGATAATTAAGTTATAATAAGTATATAATAATTAGATATATCACGTTTATTAAATTAACTCTATAAAATTATTAAACTATTTTTATAATAATTAAAATAGATCTTTTCTTATCGTTGGTTAACTAATCTACCTCATTAGATTAGACCCACCATAATTATGAACACGTTTCAATATCTTGGTCTTTCGCACCCTCCTTCCCCGCTTATTTCAACTTCCACCATTTTTTTGCAATAAGAACGTATCATTTATCGCAAGATTCGTGAGCATTTACGATTCATTGGCCTTCTCAATTTGCGAGCCGTGATTCTTTGTTTGGGTATTTGTTAAATGCTCTGGTTTTTTTTTTTTTCTTGGTTCCACATGTTTGATGAGTTAACACGGGAGGTGTCGAAGTCCTTTGGAGAGGTACAAAGTCTATAAACGGGTGGCTTATTTTGCTAGGCATGCTGGAAAAAGAGTGGCTTTGTGTGAGTGGGGAAGCTCTGGAGTTTGGACCCTTAGGTATTTTGATAAATTGCCTCGAGGCAATTAGCCCCAGCGTATTCGTTGAAATTGTTTCTTACAGTAGTAACAAGGTGGGGTTTGGATCGCGGACACTTCCAAGGGAGAAATTTGGCGGAGTTTAGAGAATTCAAGACAGCAGAAAATCCCGTGGGTATGAGAATTTCACGTCACATCAAAATCTCAAAGGAATATATCTGACCCTTATTTTACGACTTCAGACATTCTTTATAACGTAAAAACCATATAAAAATTTTCAGATCTTTAACATTCTAAAAAATAAACTCCTAGCTTTTAATTTTTCAGAAAAAACTTCTTTAATCTTCAATCAAAAAATAATAACAAACATATACTTAATAAACATCATATGTGAAATAATCAAATATCACTAATATTATAATTCATTTCAATTTTTAAACTCAATTATAATTATTTAAATTTGATTTAAATTAATAATAATTATTATGACAAATTACTAGTTTGAGTAGGATTTAATTGGTTTGGTTTGAATTTAAAATTAAAATTTCATACAAATAACATTTGAATAGTTCATATTTGATATTCAAAAAAATGAGTTTTTTTTTAATTTAAAATCTTTTAGAGAAATTTAAAGATTGTCGAGTTTTTGTAAAATTACCCTTAATTCTTAGTCACTTTTTTCCTCTAAGCCTTTTATTATAGTCTTTAAATTCTAGAAATTGATTTAATGCACTTAATTGTGGACTTTAAAAAGGCTCCTGACATCAGCTTCTATTCAATTCGTATTAGATTTGATAAATTTAAAAATAATTAATTTCCAATATAATGTTCTGGTACATTAAATAAAACATTTAAATGCTTTGATTAACATAAAATGATGCTTTAAAGATGATTGTTTTCCTTTGTCTAAATTAGACTTCTTTAAGTGATATACATTTAAGTTGTTGGTTATTATTAAAGCTATTTAATGACGACTAGTAGGAGAGGGTTTCATTAAATTTACAAATAAATAATATTTTAAAAATCAAATCGGTGACTAAACAGGAGAAGCAACTAATTCAAGAGTCAATGGTTCAATCAAAATTCAAATGTGATCGAACCGATGACTAATAAATATATAAATTTTTATTTTATATATTATATAATATATAAGATAATTTTTAAACAT
>JAOQMP010000208.1:28893746-28916098 GCA_027563575.1 Erythroxylum pedicellare | reverse complement strand
TTAAAATTAAAAATTATTAAATTAATATGATTTTCAAAAAATGGAAAAAGAATAATAATAAATAATACAAATAATAACCAAAAAACATCGCTGATTCCTTCACATTCTGCGACGTTTTAAAAACATCACAGATTGTCCAAACTTCTATTGACATTTTTATAAACTTCGCAGAATGTTAGTGTTTTCCATGATGTTTTATATAAAACGTTGCAGAAACCTTTTGCCTACACCACATTTCGCGACATTTTTTGTGATATTTTTTAAAACGTCACAAAATACATTCTATGACGTTTTTGGACATTCTGTGACGTTTTAAAAATGTCACAAAATGCCTTGTTTTCTTGTAGTGGATATTGAGCTTCATTTGTGAACAAGTAAAAGTGAAATTATTCTTTAAATAAGTAAAAAAAATGCATATAATTAAATAAATTAAAAAATTACCGAAACTTTGTCCAGAGCATTCTGTAGCAAGTTGTCTTCCTTCAACTGCTTGGCATGTTGAAGGCAAGGCAATTCGGTCATGACAATGACCCCTAACTCACTAGATAATTTTGTTGATTGGATCTTGTCAATAGGATGACTTTGCAAGGTATCAATATGAACGGACAACGTGCTGTTCATTGCAACATTCATGTGTTGCAAGTTAGAACCTTTAGTGACACTCTATCTCTTTTTATAATGCTAGTATTAGAAACTGATAAAAATAATTATAACAAAAAACGCATTAAACATGTAAAGATATATTTAAGGATAATTGTAATTATAGGTGATTAAGATTCAAAAACTTAAAGATCCCTCAACACTAATTAAGGTAGATAGAGGTTGTTGTCGACTAGCTTCATTGGTGGATGAAGTATGTCATTGTTTTTGGATAAGGTTGAATTGATATGGTTGTTGTGGGGAAGAACATCTTCACTAGTTGCCACCTTCTTTCCCTTGTTTTGTCCAGGTGCCATTATATTGAATATCTATAACGATTTCTCAATGAATTTCCAATTTAAAATATTATTAAATTATTTCTATATGATTTTCCATTATAAAATAAAACTAATTAGAATAACAACATAAAGAACTTGTCAAATTTTTCCTTAAATCATTTCCGAGCATTTGTCAAAATATTAACAAATCATAATCAAAGATTATTGGAATCGATGGCAACTTTAAGCATTTTTTTTTCTGAAAGCTGCTCATTGTTCTTGTTACTTGTTTCTTCTTCTACTAATCTTTTGTAAAGGCTTCTAGGCCACAAACTTGTTACTAGTTTGTATTAATTCATACTATAGAAATACATTATTCAATTTTCAAAAAAAGAAGAAGATGATCGGATTTTTGGCCCCACAGTTTGAATCACATTAGAAACATTTTTAACAGGTTTCATTCATTACAAAGTTCATTATTTGTTAAAAGAAATAATGTACAACATCAAAACTTTACAAGTGTTGACCTTTTTATGCCTATAAATATCACATCTATCAAATATAAAGAAAATTTGAATTGCATTTTAGAAATTAGCATTAATATGGTTATAGTTTCTTTCAATAAGAAATTTGTTACATATAGTGGTACTATTATTACTAACTCTTTACAAAGTTTATTACATGCTTATAGAGTGAAAGTTAATAAGGAAGTAAGCTTTCAAGTACTTAGTGATATGCATTTCATGCAAAGGAGGCATTTTTGCTTCAATCAACATAGTAATAAAAAGTGCTTAAACCAATATAGTTATAAGAAGTGATTCGATGATCTTAACTTATGAACAAAGATATACATACTTCACAGCATTTGAAAGATAAATGAATTAAGCATAATGAAATACATTGCTTTTACAAAATGAAGCATAATAAAATACATAACTTTTACAAAATGAAGCATAATGAAATACAAAAGGAAGCATAATAAAATACATAACTTTTACAAAATGAAGCATAATGAAATACAAAAAGAAGCATAATAAAATACATTGCTTTTACAAAAGGAAATACTATGGTATGTAGCATTGTTACACCGCATGAATCAAGAAAGAAAGTTCTTGATGTGACTCCTAAAGTTATGAAAATTTTCACCGATAAGCCTTATAGGAGTTGCATCATAAGTTTCCAACCTATATACCATCCTAGAGGTTTATTACGTAAAGGATTGTCATGAACATCACATTAATTTCTAATGTTAATACTAAGTTTCAATTAATCACGTTAAAGTTCATAACTTAAGTTTGAATTTAAACAAGCACTATGGTACGTGGCATTGTTACACCATATGAATCAAGAAAACAAGTTCTCGCTATGACTCTTAGGTTCGTGAAATTTTTACCGATAAGCCTCATGGGAGTTGCATCATGAGTTTCCAACCTATATACCATCCTAGGGGTTTATTACGCAAAGGATTGTCATGAGCATTACGTTAATTTCTAATGTTAATACTAAGTTTAAATTAATCTTATTGAAGTTCAAGTATTTATGTTTCAATTTAAACAAAATCAAACATAAATACTTAGACTATTAAACCCCAACATAAAAACTCATCAATCATTCTAAGAAAATTGCAAAGTACAAGACAAAATCGATCACATTGTAAACATTACTTAGTTGGACGACTTACCTTAACAGACAGATAGCTGCAAACTGCAAAGAAGATGGACGAGGTTGGATGATTATCAATGCCCTTCAACACAGAACATGGCCTGCACTAAAGACAATTTCGTGTTTAATATAATACACATGTTCATATAGTTTAAAAAGTTTAGAAATGTTATAAAACTTCTATATTTTGAGTTTTTTTAGGTAAAAGTAAAGAACACATTCTGAAATAGAATATTAGCAACCTACTAAAAATTGTCTTTTAAGTTTCTTAAAATCGTTTTTAAAAAGAAGGCGATTATAATCATTCTAAAGAAATTAAATCAAGAGATCAAAATCATCATCGAAGGATACCTTGTAAAGAAAAGCACAAGAGATTATGATTTTAAAAAAAAGACTACAAAGAGTACAAAACAAAGCATAAGGAATGAAGAAAATGAAGAAGTTCAAAATAGCTGTAGAAATAAAAGAAATGAAAAATGTCAAAGTATTAAGAATAAAGTACGAAAGAAAGGATTGCAGTAGAAAAACGAAAGAAAAAAACTTGTTTTTGATTTTTAAACCATATATGATGATACATAAAAAGTTGTTTTGGGTTTTTTAAATCAGTTGTGATAATAGTCAAAAGAATAGATTTTGTATTTTTGCAACCTATTGTTTTTTTTTCTATTTTAAAAATAAAATACTACAACATATCAAGACAAATATATTTTGTTAATATAATTCTTTTTTGAAAACTAAAACTAGAAACATAAAAAAAATAAAAAGAAACAAGATGTTGGATATGGAATGGTCAATAAATTAATTTGTTTGAATCAAAGAGCAAATTAAACTTTACTTTTCAATTTAGTTTTATATTCTTTACTATTTTTGTCTCCATCTTATTTCAAATCTTTGACTAGTATAAATTTTTCTTTGAGTGTTGGGAAATTTAAGTTAATTATGGTCAGATCTAGTTTTATTTTTTCTTTTTGTCTTCTCTTTTGTTGTAGCTATTGGCAAACCTAAAGTACACTAATTAAAATCATCATTCTCAAGTTTCATTCACGAGTAGGTTGTTTTTATTTGCAATTTTTATTTTTTGTTTTTAAATTTGATAAAAATATGTTTATTTGAACATTTTAGTTTTTATTTTTATTTTTATTTTAAATTATCATAATTTATTAAAATTGGCTTTTGATTTAATTTTTATAATTTTTATTAAAATGAATATTTTAAATTTTAATAAATATTTAGAAAATATATTTTATATTTAAAATATCTTTTAAAAGCATAAATTTTAAATAAAATTGGGTTTCATAGTTAATATATATTAACAAATTAATATTAGTTTATAAATAAATTTTCTATTTTCTTTTTTAATAAAATATTTTTACCATTATTTATTAATAAATATTGTTATTATATTTACTAATTTTACCTCCAAGTTTTCACTAATATTTTATTATTAGTAATAAATTTATAACTATAATTGATAGTGACAACTAAATAATTTTTCGTTTATATTTAAAAATAACAATTAAAAATAAGAAATAATTACTAAAAACATAACAAAAAATAGAAGTGAGACCAAATTCCCCTAAAAGATCCACTTCCCCCTAAATATACGTGTGCATGACCAAATTACATCTTGTATTTGGTGATATCTAGATAATTCTAGTTAAAATTGATCATTTTAGAAGAGAAGACAACCCTTACTTCAAAAGTAAAAGATATTATAATAGCCCCTTTATGGATTTGGATCATTTTTCATTCAATTACATATTGTGAGTGGGTTAAATCTCCTAAAATAATGACATTCGGATGAAGATAAAGCTCATAACTAATGTTTCTCACAAGTTGATGAGCCATTGACATCATTAAATTATGGATTGGTCGTATATAATATAAATGATGTTTCATCGATTAACTGTATGAAGCCCAGGCCAGCTAGTGATGATCTCTTTCAAAAATACTAAAAGCATCATTGTTAATGGATGACCTAATTGATTTATGTGTACAAATTACTTGATTGATATTTCTTCTCTTTTCAAAATGGATTAAAAAGTATAGATATGGAACCCTTATTCCTTGGGATTTATGTGACTTTGTTTGCCATTTGTTAATTACTAGTGTTATGGGTTTTTTCAGGTGTAGTGGAATTAAATAAGATTGTTGAATTCTTCATACATCAGTTAATCTTAAGTTTGCTAAAGTCTAATTGTTAACTAACAAATATGTTTATTTTTGACTACATACTACTAGGATTTTAGTGTTCACTCATATTTTCAACACACATGTGTTTAGTACAATTCAATCAAATAAAATGAACAAAAGAGATATGGAAAAGCCAACCTTTTATTGATCTATTCATATACTAAAATAAAACAAAAGACTCTTGTTACTTTCAACTTGAATTATTTTCTAACAAAATATTCTGACTCCAAACTCGCAACAAAAAAATTCTTTTAAAGTTCTCAACTTTTTTTACGCACAATTGAATGTATAATTTCATACAAATGAACTTACAAATAATGTCTTTATATAAGCTTACAAGAATTTATAGAGCAAGTAAGCTAAACTAACCATTTTCTCTACTAACCCACTAAATTTGTAAATAGTTGACATTTCTTCTACTAACTTCACTAAATTAATAGAAATTTGTCTCTTTTAAACCACTACCTCCACTAATAAATAGTAAATAAACATTATTATATCATCATGTAAAACTAATAAATATATTATCAATCAATAATATTATATGTATTTGGATTAATTACAAAAACTTTCATCCAAGTTCTTACTTTTATTTTTCCCTTATTCTCCAACATTCTTCTCCTATGATTTTCAAAAACCTAACTCTAATATTCACTATTCCCATTATTTTCCTTTATGTACTGAAAGATCTTTTCTTTTATGGACTTGTCATATTTGTACCCTAAATATCATAATTGTTTCCTAAAGGTTGGATTTCAAGAATGTCCATAACATTAACTATAGGACAACCCATATGAATTTCTTCAATGTTTGAATACTTAAGACAGAACACTCAAAGCATACGTGTGCTGGAAAATTCATTTCCTATCAAAACAGAACAACAAATACATAAGAGGACTTTCATTGAAAACCTTATAGGCTTTAGAAATTAAACCCTAACTAATAACAAATAATCTTTCTTCTCCCTTCCTTCACACATACAAAAAATATTAATACCCATATATACAGAAACAACTCAAAGTATCACCCAAAAATTGACCATTCATATACCATTTAACAACAATATTCAAAGAAGAAATAAAACCCAAAACATAATGCTCTGGATAAGTGTAATTACCTCAATGATGAACGGACAACGAGAAGAAGATGAACCAATGATGAGAATTGCGAATGGATGGACAGAATCACAAACGCTCACCAATAGACGCAAAATAGATTATTGGTAATCCTCAGTAACAAAGCTTAAGTGTACTTTATGACATCCAAGATAATAAGGTAGAATTTAGGAATTGTGGCCATTTACAATGTTTTTTAAGATATAATGACTACATTATTGTACAATTATTATTATGGAATAAAGAATCAAAATGGATGTTGTGTTTGGATCTTTATTCTTAGTCCATGTAATTGGTTTAAAGTTAACTTGCCCTCATTGAGATGTATCAGTTGAAATTGAAACAAAAAAATTTTGTGTTCTCCAAGCTTTAAGCTCTGTAATTACATGACAGTTCTTATGCAGGTATTGCCCATTACATGTTCATGTTTAGATTTAGCTCTAGTCTTGGGTAAAGTTTGGCTTTATTTAATAGCTTTTTCTCTCCCTCTCTCGCTTTTTCTATCTCTCGGAGCTTGAATAATGAAGTTTGATAGAGTTAATTAGGGATCGATTATTGAATAATGACATAACGTGAATCTTCAACGCTAGAAATGTATATGGAGTCTTTAGGTTATTACGTTCCTCCCCTTACTTGTGGGATACACTGGATCTCAGATTCCACCAATTGGATGCTATAGCCATAGAATCACTTTCTTCTCTATCCAAAAACACCTAGACGCTTTAGTTTCGAGGGCCAGAGATAGTAGATGAAATAATTAGACTTGAAGCCAGGGGAGTCCGTGAAATCAATTGTGATTTTTGTCAGGACATAACAAATTCTACACTTGTAGTGTCAAACTTAGTAGGCTTGGTTGGCCAATTTGGCTAACCATACCTTCAATCTCCTGCCTATAAATAGGCAGAAGATAAACAAAGAGAGTGCATCCCAATAGCAGAGAAGAGAGATGTGAGGTGACAGAGAAAAGAAAGAGAAAGAGAGACAAAAATATTATGCATATTTTGTGGGTCTAGTTTTTCTTTGTAATTCTCCATTTTTCAATAGTAAAATTCCTCTATCCTTGCCCGTTGTTTTTACCCTAATTTGGGAGTTTTATTTACATAAAATCTATGTGTTTATTACTATTCCTTCAGTCCTATTTAGCTACGAACCTACTCTAATCCGGTCAATTTTTATAATAAGTGGTATTAGAGATAGTTCAGAAAATTATGACGAATTTTTTAACATAATCTGTTCGGAGTTTGAGTGAGTACAGTAAAAGATAATGAACAGTAAGCACAAAAGGTGACAATAATTCATGCATTTATTTTTGCATTAAACAGTGCAGTTACAGTAATTCAAGTATAAAGTACTATTTACGTGTACGGTGCTATTCATACATATGCATACGATACTATTCACATATACGGGAACTATTCACCTGAAATTGTGGGAGCTAAAATTCTGTTCATGATAAAAGCAATGAAAGCAAAATTTGAGATTGAAAAGTTCAATGGGAGTAATTTCTTATTGTGGAAGTTAAAGATGAAGGCTATCTTGAGAAAAAATAAATATTTAGCAGCCATCAATGAAAGGCTGACAAGATTCACAAATGATAATAAATGGAATGAGATGGACGGGAATACTATTACAATCTTCATTTGGCACTAGCAAAGGGGGTGTTGTCAAGTACAGAGGAGAAGAAGACAGCAAAAGAGATTTGGGATCATCTCATAAAAATGTACAAGGCTAAATCACTCCATAATAAAATTTTTCTGAAGAGAAAACTATACACTTTACTCATGAAGGAATCTACTTTGATGGCGGAGCACTTGAATACTTTAAATACTTTATTTTTCTAACTCATATCATTGGGGAACACAATAGAGATAAGTCTACCAGATTTGTATGATCAACTCGTCATCAATTTAACAAACGACATAGACACTCTAGTCTTCGACAATATTGCAGTTGCTATTTTGGAAGAAGAGAGTTGGCGCAAAAATAAGAAAGATAGGCTGGCAAATTCACAACAAGTAGAGGCATTAGCGGTGACGAGACAAAGATTAATGGAACATGGCCCAAGTGAAAGTCATAGTCATGATATATCAAAATCCAAGAGTAAGAAGAATTTCAAGTGCTACAATTGTGGCAAGAAAGGGAACCCGAAGAAGGATTTTTGAAATCTGAATAAGAAAGATTCTATTCCGTAAGGAAATGCAACAAATACTTAAGATGATGGAGGTGCAATTGTTTGTGAAGCATCAATGACTATTGGCGGTAAGAGAAGATTTGTTAATGTATGGCTTCTCAATTCAGCATCTATTTTTCATATGACCTCTCGAAGAGAATAGTTCCAACAGTATGAATCTGTCTCTAAGGAGTCTATGTACAGCTGTAATGATCAAGCTCTGAAGATCGTTGGTATTGGCACCATCACATTAAATATATATGATGGGACAATTCAGACTATTAACAAAGTGTGACATGTAGAGGGTCTAAAGAAGAATTTATTGTCTGTAGGACAACTAGATGATCTCGGTTTTAGATTTGAGATTCAAAACAAGATTATAAAAGTGATTAAAGGAGAGTTGGTATTTATGAAAATAGAGAAAATTGTTGCAAATCTGTATATGTTGAAGGGATTAACGTTATAAGAAGGAGAGGCATTCGTCGTGGTGATTAGTCCAAATGACAAATCTGCAATGATGTGGCATAAAAAACTTGGACATATGTCATAACAAGGAATGAAGATACTTACAGAGAAGAATATACTTTCAGGTCTCACAAAGGTATCACTACACTTCTGTGAGTATTGTATTGTGAGTAAGCAACATCAATTGAAGTTCAACACATCAAAGTTCAAAAGCAAAGAAATTCTAGAATTGATTCACTATGATGTATGGCAAGCACCAGTTACATCCCTAGGAGGAGCAAATTTCTTTGTATCATTCATTGATGATTATTCAAGGAGATGATAGGTGTTTCCTATCAAGAGGAAGGCAGATGTGTTTCCAACTTTCAAATTTTACAAAGCGTGAGTGGAACTCGAATCTGGTAAGAATATCAAATGTTTACACTCAGATAATGGAGGCAAATATACTGGTAAAGAATTTGATGAATTCTGCAAGCAAAAAGGCATGAAAAGGCAATTCACGACAACATACACTCCTCAACAAAATGGAGTAGCAAAGCGGATGAATATAACTCTGTTGGAAAGAACAAGAGCGATGTTGAGAACTGCAAGCTTAGATAAGAAATTTTAGGCAGAAGCAGTCAATACCGCCTGTTATGTGGTGAATCGGGCTCCATCAACTGCAATTGAATTAAAGACACAGATGGAAATGTGGACTGGTAAACCAGTGGATTATTCCAAACTTCATATATTTGGAAGTCCTGCCTATATGATGTTCAAAGCCCAAGAAACTACGAAGTTAGATCCAAAATCCAGAAGATGTATTTTCTTAGGATATACTGAAGGAGTAAAGGGTTATCGTCTATGGTATCCCACTGCCCACAAGATTGTTATCAACAGAGATGTTATTTTCTTACAAGATAATGATCAAAAGTAAACAGAAGATGTTAACACTTCAAAAGAGAATTCAGAGACTACAACAGTACAGATGGAAAGGAAATTTGATCAAAATGATTCTTCTAAAGCTGCACTAAAGCACGAGGAGTAAGAACTAGTTGAATCTGATGTTTCAGATACTCGAAGATCAACTCGCACAAGAAGAGCATCAAGCTGGCACTCAGATTATAAGATGGAGAGCAATATTGCATACTATCTTTTAACTGAGGACGGAGAGCCATCAACTCTTCAAGAAACAATGAATAGTTCAGATGCATCTCAGTCAATGGCAACAATGCAGGGAGAAATTAAAGCTCTGCATAAGAATAAGACAAAGGTGCTGGTATTACTGCCACAAGGAAGAAAGCCTATTAATAATAAATGGGTTTATAAAATCAAGTGAACTGGTGACGATCAAGTAGAGCGATATCATGCTAGATTGGTGGTAAAAGGATATGCTCAAAAGGAAGGAATTGACTTCAATGAAATATTTTCTCCTATAGTTCGACTCACTATAGTTCGAGTAGTCCTGGTGATGGGTGCTACATTTGACTTGCATCTTGAGCAGTTAGATGTGAAAATGCATTTTTTCATAGAGATCTTGAAGAAGAAATTTATATGCTCCAACAAGAAGGTTTTAAAGAAAAAGGGAAAGAGAACTTGGTTTATAGGTTGAACAAATATCTGCATGGTTTAAAGCAAGTGCCAAGGTATTGGTACAAGAGATTTGATTCCTTCATCATAAGCCTTGTATATAGCAGACTGAATGTAGGCCCTTGTGCATATTTCAAAAGGTTTGAGAAAGATGATTTCATAGTCTTGCTATTATATGTAAACAATAAGTTAGTAGCAGGCCCCAATAATGATCGTATCAAAGAATTAAAGGCACAATTATCTAGGGAATTTGAAATGAAGGACTTGGGACAAGCAAACAAGATTCTAGGGATGCAAATTTACCGAGACATAAATAATAGGAAGATTTAGCTTTCTTAGAAGAATTATTTGAAGAAGATCTTTTGACGATTTAACATGCAAGATTGTAAGTCAATTTATACCTCTCTTCCTGTTAATTTCAAGTTATCCTCAAGTATGAGTCCTAGTAATGAAAAAGAGAGCATAGAGATGTCTCAAGTACTATATGCATCAGTAGTGGGAAGCTTAATGTTCTTTATAATTTATACAAGACCAGATATTGCACATGCAGTGGGAGTAGTTAGTCGATACATGGCGAATCCTAGTCGAGAGCAATGGAATACTGTTAAGAGGATTCTCAGATATATCAAGGGAACCTCAAATGTTATATTATGTTATGGAGGATTAGATTTTATAGAGGATATGTTGATGCTAATTATGCTGATCATGATAAAAGTAAATCCACTACAGGATATGTATTTACACTAGCTGAAGGAGTTGTGAGCTGGGTTTCAAAACCACAGTCAATTGTGGCTACGTCAATAATAGAAGCAGAATATATATCAGTTACACAAGCCAGTAAAGAGGCAGTGTGATTGAAGATATTGTTGGAAGAACTTGGGAATAAACAAGAGAATATTACTCTGTATTGTGACAGTCAGATTGCTTTGCATATTGCAAAGAATCCAGCATTTCATTCAGAGACAAAGCACATTCTAGTTTAGTATCTTTTCGTTCATGAGAAAGTGGAAGAAGGAACGGTGGATATGCAGAAAGTTCATACAATGGATAACCTGGCAGATTTTATGAACAAGCAATCAATGCTGACAGGTTTATGTGGTGTCGATCCTCAAGTGGCCTGACAAAGATGTAAGCAATATGAAGCGGCAATATAGAAAGAATTGTGTGAATATATAATTGATTCTCAACCAAATCTTCAAGTGGGAGAATTTTCAAACTTAGTAGGCTTAGCGTGTTAGGCGCCTAACATGCCTAATAAGACAAATAATGATTGGCCAATCTGGCCAACCATACCTTCAATATCCTGCCTATAAATAGGCAGGAGATAAACAAAGAGAGTGCATCCTATTAGCAGAGAAGAGAGATGTGAGGCGAGAGAGAAAAGAAAGAGAAAGAGGGACAAAATATTATGTGTATTTTTGTAGGTTTAGTTTTTCTTTGTAATTCTCCATTTTTTCAGTACTAAAATTCTTCTAACCTTGCCCGTTATTTTTACCCTAATTTGGGAGCTTTTCACGTAAAATTTGTGTGTTCATTACTATTCTTTCAGTCCTATTTAGCTACGAACTTGCTCTAATTCAGTCAATTTTTACAACATGCAGTCATAGCAGCTAGATATGATATGCTTGAGAGTCTTCAATTTGGAACAAATGCATATGAAAGGATTAGCAATGATGCCATTAAAGCTATAGCACTCTGCTGCCCCAGTTGAAGAAGCTTCAGATGTTTGGTATTTATGAAATTAATGCAGATATCATAAATGCATTGGCTAGGAATTGTCAGCAACTAGTGGAGATTGCATTCTTGCAATCAGATGTAGTTGATGAATTGGCATTTGGGAATCTAGCTTTTGTATGATATCTACCGATTGCTAGGACAAGAAATCTGAAATGGGGTTTAGCATCAGAAGTTTGGAGTAAATTGCCCAATTTGAAAGGATTAGATGTGTCCAGAACTAATATAAGTCTGAGTTTGGTTATGAGATTTTTGGCATTGTCACAAAACTTAAAATTATCGTTTGCCTTGAACAACCCAGAATTTGAAGCTAAGTCAATATTAGAATGACATATCATCATAATGGTAGTAAAGTATTGATCACAGTCTTTAGTGACATTCTCAAGGCATTATCCTCATTATTCTCTCACATTCGCTTTTGCATTCCACTGACATGTCTTTTCCAACAAAAATTCCTGATGCTAAGGTTAAACTCGAACAGCAATATAAATTCAATAAAATATATATCCAAGAACAAATAAATCTAACATGCATTTATGAACCAAAACATGCACAACAACATCAAAATATCCATCATGTGCATTGAAAATATTATAAATGATCAAGGTCAGAATAAACAACATCAAAGCGACGAATTAAGAAAAGTTGAGTCTTCATTTAGTTACTCCTCAATCATCAACTGAGATATATATAGCAACAACAAATTGCCAAACAAGCAACAATGACCATCAGTTCCATCCAAAAAATATGTGACCAAAATATAAGAGAGGGACAAGGGACTAGACGTACTAAACTCCAGTATCTAAAAGACACCAAGTCATCAAAATAGACCTAAGATATAGTAACAATGGCAGTATCATCTATTATTCCTTAGAAGACAACATAAACTCCAACATTTTGCACCAAGTAACGCTCTCACCTCATCAGGCCTACAAACAAGAAAAATATAACTTTCATACAATTTTGAACCCTCCACTCCCAACTCCACCAAATGATTATATAGTTCTTCTTTTCAAATCAGAAGTGGTTTAACCAACAATGAAGTGGATTTTATAATGGCTTCAACAACTATGTTAAGTCCATCTTTAATCACATCTTCACCGTCATCAGAGGATTCCTTGTTTTTCCTTTTCCTAGATGTACCTGGGTTTACATTTTGAGACTGAGCTGGGATTCCCATTGGAGATTCAATACGATTACCATCCATCATTACATTGTCTTCGAAACTCAACTCAATGTGAAACAACGTTTCATCATTGTCATCCATAGTGTTTGAAAATCCACTTTTGATTGAAATTTGTGCCTTTTTCTTATTCATGTGCTATTCCAACATGCTCCCCAATTGCTCTATCACAAACATAAATCTCCACCAACTTCTCATAGTTATGAATAGGTTTCTCTCTCTGCTTAGCTTCTTCTGGTTTAACCTGTTACAAAAACAAGTTCATGAATCAATCAAATCATCACATATATCATATTTTCTTCTAACAAAATAATAAATAGGTTTACATAGATCAAGCTCTCCCACACTTCTGGCTTAGCACTCTATATATTTGTTATAGGACTCTATGCAAATCCACTACCTTCATTTGAGAATAAATCAAAACACTTACTCCACTTGCTCTCAATAATCTTGCTGTGATTTTTTATTTTTTCCTTATCGATTCCTTTATCAGGAAATTTTTTTCTTTAGTTCAGCTTCAATTGTGTCAAGTGCATGCGTTGTGAAAGTCCCACAAACTCGATTGCCTTGTCGATGCTGGTGCAAGTATGCATCAACCAAGGCATCATTCATAGCTTGATTTCAAATATATGACTCTCTTCAAGTTGGCATATTGTATGTTACAAAATGAACTACAAAGGCTGAACTTTATATCTAAAGCATACACAATATTGAAGCTTCAAATCTTTCCAAATAATATAAAAGGAAAGAACAATAAAAAATTAGTGAAAATAATGAATAAGCATTACAAAGAGACATTACATGTGAAAACGTTAACACTAATAAACAACGTCAAATTTAAATAAAAGTATCTATTAAATATTTTTAAAGCAATAAAAAATAATGGAAGACAAACGTATTATGATGCAACAATATCTATCCAAAAGTGTAATCATCCCACATACGAGCAGCAATGTTATCTCTTATAATTTCCCCACTATGTGCATCTTCTTTGTCATTTTCTTAGTCATCTTGATTATCATTTTCTCCTACATCGTAGTTTTTATTAAGGAATGAATCATCTAGATCTGCACCAATTAAGAAATTGTGCAAAATGACACAAGCTATAATAATTTTTTTTAAGTATAAATGCTATATGTTGGTTTTGTGGTGGATGCTATAATAGGTAACCATTTTTTCAACACATCAAATTCCCTTTCGATAACGTTGCGTAACAATGAAAGTCGATGATTGAATAATTCACAAGCATTTCGTGGAGGATTCCATGAATATTCTTTCAAGTGATATCGTTCCCCTCTATAAGGTGTAATAAGTCCACTTCTCAATATAAATCCAGCGTCAACAAGATAGTGTTTTCCTATGATGAATAAAACTATGTCAAAATGTAAGATATGACATTTATTAATGAATAAGATTTGAGCCCTATTTTTACATTGGGGAATTTTAAGTGAGTACTACCTAATTAGTGCACTTTTCATAATTTATGAATCGGATGTTGTTTCTTCCTACCCAGCCAGTACATATATGAACTTCATATCAAAAGAACAATTACTCAATACATTTTGTGTTAGATAATCCTTTCTCCCACGAAACCTAGGAGCATCTTGAGCAGGTACTTGGACACAGATATTTGTACCATCAATTGCACCAACACAATCCTAACATTGAACTATATTATTATGAAATTTTATGTTTGTTTAATATATTTATACTAAGTTAAGAAAAGAAATCACCTTTAAAAATAGATAGAATCTACTACTGTTCAATATTTTTTATGGTGTTTCTAATCCGATAAATTATGTTAGAAAGATGTCTTCTAGCTCTATAACTGCTTTCAAAACACTATGAAAATGACGACTTATAGTTTCCCAAGATTGACTCCAAAAGAACTCAATCTCCTGATTAGTAACGTTATACCTTAATATGTATAGAAATTTTGCTATTTGTTCTTTAATAGTTCCATTCACAGTTGGTCGAAGCACACCTTTTCCAACTAATAAATCACATAATTCAACAAATGGTTCAGGCTGCATTCTAATTATATTTCTGTCATTGGAGTGAAATAAAATTCTTCGCATAATACTCTCCCTTGATTATGATCTCTCCGATGGTGTAAGCATTTGAAGCTTGTCTTTCACACGTCTCTTCCGTAATACCCACCAATAGACCACAAGATAAGCAATATAAACGAGCGTTAATTGATGTATACGAATCAATTTGATAATTTGATTATTCACTCAATTACCTTTACCATTCATGTCTAAAAAAACAAAATTAGCAGTACTTTTTATATTGTGAAAATCAAAATAAAACAAATATGACAGAGATATATCCATTTGATATGATGTTATAAAAACAATAACAAGTACCGTTAAAGGGAAGCTTCAAACTGAGAAAATCTAAATCATTCTCGCAGTACAATTTCAAGGAAACTTACAACAAAGCAAAAAGAAAGAAGACAGTGAGATGGATTGAAAAACACTCCAAATATAAACAACACAACATATAAAATGAGTGAGCTACGAATAATAGACAAGGAAATAAGCACAGACAATAGAGTGAATGAGATGTTGATCCATACTATGTTAACGTGTTAAGGATAGACTTTTTTTTTGCTTGACTAATGGACTATCACATGCATAGCAACGAACTAAACTGTGAAAGGCCAATAGGGCATTAAGTTCACAGATTCGGTAACATAATATATTGCTCAGTTTCATAGGATATAGTTATTATACATACAGCTAAAAGCATCGCACAGGTTATAGTTATGACAAGCTAATAATTAATGTTGTCTATAGAATCCATATAACAATTAATGTCAATGATATCTGTTGTCCATTGAGAATCCATATAAGAATTAAGAGATATCGTTGAAGGTGTTTATGGCCAAGAGGGTTAAGGGATTTGTGGTACTTTGACTCCATGATATAAAATGACTTGCAAACCAAAGCAAAAAGATTTTCTGTCAAGTGGGTTCGGATCAATGAAGCTAAGATTCTTAAAACGATCTCTTCGGACAAGAGGTTGAAGAAGCTGTTGGTGTTTTCCTCTTACCAAAGTTCAAACCTTTATCAAAGAATACTAATAAAACATGTAAAATTTGATGGTTGATGTGCTTGTTATTGGACTGGGGACAACTCTCCTCCATTGCTGATCGGCGACGATGCTCTTCCCCTGCTACAATGACTGCCGACGCCCAAAACAATAGATGTATTGTCTTGCTTGTTATTAGGATAGAGTAGAGTATAATTGATATTATAAAAAATTATTGAAGGTATATTAGATAATATATATTTATTATTTTATATATCATCTTAAATCTCTAAAATTCGAGGTAACTTATTTTTACTGTTTAGGATAGAATGAGATGTAATATGAAACTCTTCGTTTTCATCTTATTCTATTCTATTATAAACCTTCTTTTCAAATGATAGAATAATATTACATTCTATTCCGTTCTATTAATAACTAACGATAGCTTTAGGCAAAGTTGATGAATTTTAAAATTGCCCGCATAAACAAGAGGTAATATAGTTGCAAAGCCATGGGCTATATGATTACGAAGCAAACAGAATATAGACAACTAGCCTGTGCTTGGATGGTTATATGCTCTGTTTCTGTTCAGTAGGGGCAAGTGATTTAACCCTTATTTTAAACCATCCAAAGTTTCTTTTCTCCATTGTGTTTCAATAAGATGGAACAGGGCCTTCACATGTCTTTGTCGAAACCTTAAATACTAAAACCAAAGTGAAAATGGTCACACCACTTGCAGTTCCTGTAGGTACAACTAGCACAGTGTGAAGAGGTTTTAGTCCGACTTCTAAACCCTTAAAACTGAACAACCGAAGGGAAGAGCTTGTTATCATATATACTATATACACTCGGCGTCTGCTTTACAAAACCTCAACTTCAAAATCCCTTCATAAATGACAACAAGAAAAGTTCTTGCTGCGAGTTATTTTCTTCTTGTTCTTTTGCTGTTTCATGAAGTTTTATGCGTGGACGGAAGGCTTCTGATGTCCAAGTTGTGGGTGAAATGCTGGACCAAAGATGGGAATGAATCAGAGAATGGTAAGAACAGTACTGGTAATCGTTTGAGCGGTCAAGAGCAAGCAATTAGCAAGGCAGAAGACGTTGAAGATTTCCGTCCAACAGAACCAGGTCATAGTCCTGGTATTGGACACTCCATTAACAATTAAACGTCTTGTTTTTCTTTGTAATCATCTTCTTCTTATTGATGTTGGGAGGCTTTGTTCTTAAATGGTAGAACAAGCTTATATCACAGTTCGAACATATAATTGCTCCTCAATATTAATTTGTCTCTCAATTTAAATTTCAAGATAAGCCTTATTGTTGTGATTTGATATTTTACCCATTACCATAGCTGTGAAAATTGACCTTGTTATCAAAATATCAAGTAGAGTTTACTACAATTATAATTAGTGAGGGTGAGCCTTAGAGCAATTAATAAGGTTGTTTTTTTATGACTAAAAAGTTACAAATTTAAGTCACAAAAATATATACAAAATATAAAAGAAAGACTGTATATAATTAATGTCAATTCTCTTAACGCTTGTAAAGTGAAGAATCTTGTATAATTACAAAAACCTTGTACATTGGAGTTGTTATTGTTGTCATGATTGTAATTAGTCACTAAAAATAACTTAAAAATTGTCTTCTTAAAGATTCATTGCCCACTACAATTTAGATGCAACTCGGGAGAAACAAAGTAAATTTAATTACTATAAATCAAGCACAAATTAATGTAATAGCTAGTCACGATTCTTGAAAGGTGTTGTATCAGATTTGGAGATTGAGACTTGTTTGCCGATGAGACTTTTGATGAAGCAGCATGTTTATCTTGAGTTTCTTTTTTTTTCGGGATAAGAAAAAGTAAATATTATGATAAAGAATTGATATGTGTTTAATTAATGATACATTTAATCATTTACACTTAGTTATTAATGGTATAAAAATGTTTAAAATATTTACTTTAATTCATATATTATTTTAAGTACAATTTAGAAGTAAAGAAATTAAAAGGAGTCGAAAATACTATATTATATTATAATAAAGAATTAATATGTGTTTAATTATTGATACATTTAATCATTTACACTTAGCTATTAATAATATAAAAATGCTTAAGATATTCACTTTAATTCATATATTATTTTAAGTACAATTTAGAAATAAAGAAATTAAAGGGAGTCGAAAGTACTACATTTAAGTCCTTTTTTAAGACTAATTTTTACTTATTTTTATGGGGCAAGAATAAGAAAATTAAAAGACGAGAAAAAGTAAAAAAGAATCAAAATATAAAAAAGAAGAATTAAAAGTAATTGCTGTAAAAATAAAGAAATAGCAAGATAGCAAAATGCATGTAACAGCTGGGAAGTTAAAGGACAAAAGATATGCATGGAGGTGGATTAAACAAAGACAAAATGACATTAGCACAGCCCAAAGCAGAAGGAAGCAAGCGCTTAACGCTGGCATCGCTTGCTTTTTAACACATGGTGTAAAACGCTAGCGTTGAACGGGAAAGCCAGCGTTTAACACTGCAAAAGGGTTGAAAAGAATGAAAAGAAGAAAAAAAAAAGAACAGATAGACAATAGCTTAGGTTAGACAGCGTAGAAGAGACAGAATAAAACAGTAGTGGTAGTAGCGAGACAGAGAGATGATCTTAGGCTAGGGCAATTTTTGTGGGGGTGAAGCTATTTTTTGGAGATATACGTAAGACCAAGTTTTCGACGTCGGGTTAGAAGAGACATTGATACCAACAAGTCGGGTTAAGCATTTTTTTTCATGTTTTGTTTTTTTTCTTTCATTAAAAATTGATTGTATTATTCTATATTAATTGATTTGAATTTTGTGTATAGATAATCGAATTTTCGTTATTGTTCGAATATTTGTATATAAACTCATTAGGTATTATAAAAGGATGATTTTAATGTGTTTATTGAATCATGCAATTACAAATTCCTTGCTAGAATTTTGACATAATTCGTAATTGTTATGTTGATATTTATGTCTAGTAATAAATGATTTGTAATCATTAGGGATAACATGATCTAGGTTAAATGATACATCATATGTAGTTATTGCCTTGATTAATCGGTTTTTCTAATTCGTAATATTACTGCTTAATTAAATCTAGAGATCGTATCCTAGGTTATTCGGTGGTTAGGTTTAATTAACGATCATATCTTGATTAAATAAAACTCTAGGAAAAATTCAGATTATTTATTAAGTTATGATTAATAGTTACTAAGAAAGGTTTGAAAACAATAAATTCATAAAATATGCTTAATTCGGGTGTAAGTAGAGATTGAACTAAAGAATCAAGTCTCTACCGAATTCTCTACTTTTATTATTTTTTTTGCAGGGTTTCTCTAATTTAATTTTATTAGTATAGTTTTATTTTATTTTTATTTGAAAAATTCAAAATCCTCCGTAAACCTGTACACTGATTAATCTCATTTTATAAGAGATCAACTTAGACCGGTAATGTTCAAGTTTGTCAAAGAATATTTGACGTCATACCAACTACCGAGGCTCATTAGTGTTCATTATGATTATTGAAGTAATAATTCCGGACATCTCTTATTTAATATGGAAAGGAAAAATGTCAAACTATGGTAGAGAGTACAAACTTTAACGGATCAACGGAAGTACAAAAGAAAATTTTATAAATTTAGGATCGATTAATTCTTTTTTGTGATTTTTAATTTTTAATTTTTCTTTCACTTTCTTTTTTTCCCTTTGTTAATAAATCAGATTACGAATAATCAAAATTAAAAATTTTAAAAAAAATACTTTTCATGATTTTCTTAATTTTTTAAAACTAAAAAATTTCTTTTAATGAATTTAAATTTAATAACCAATAATTAAAAAAATCTTAAATTCGTTTCTCATTGGTTAGGACAAAAGGAATTCATAATTAATCCTTACCGTTCAGCCGAAAGTCTCCCCTTGGGAAAAGTGCAAGAAAGTACCGAAAGTTTATTGCTATTCGGAGCAGGTTGGAAAGTGACATATTTTCGTACCTTAATCTACAGCGGTGAAAGTGCTATTTCAGCTAAGAAAAGCAAGCAGCAAGAGTGAAGTTTTGGATGCGGATGTAGATTGGTAAGAAGGATAATTTGCAGATAATTAACCAGGCTTATGATTATAAGCAAAAAAGGAATACAAATCATTGGGAATAACGTTTGTTGAAGTTTGAGAATTTGTTTGATTCTTATCTGAGTAGAAGAATAGCTGCTGCTTTAATTAGCCTTCATACACAATTATTCTTGCAATTCTGTGTCCCGATTCAAAAATTCCAACGAACGAAACACAAACAAAGCGCCTATGGCATTTTTTTATCTTTTCCAAGATTCATCACTGGACAGTTTTCAATGTTCCATTGCAAAGAAATGCGCCCTGCGGCATCCTGTAATTTCATGTCTGCCAGTCCTTTAAGCCTCATTGTTCCATTGTCCTTGCTGTTATAAAAATAGACTAGATTAGAGCAGGTTTGCAATTAAATAAGATTCAGAAAATAGTAATGAACACATAGATTTTACGTGAAAAACTCCCAAATTAGGATAAAAATCACAGACAAGGATAGAAAACTTTTACTATTTGAAAAATTGGAGAATTACAAGAAAAAATTAGACCCACAAATATACAGAATATTTTTGTATTTCTCTTTCTCTCTTTTTCTCTCACCTCACTTCTCTCTATTTTTGCTATGCTTGCTATTTTTCTCTTCATGCTACTCCGGCCTTTTTATAGGCAGGAGTGCCTTGGCTGTGTTAGGCATGATAGGCACCGAATTCGGTGCCTACCAGCCAACAATTATTGACTGTTAACAATTGCAGCCATAATTGACAATTCTCTCATTGGAAGATTTGATTGATAATCAATCATATCTTCACACTATTCCTTTTACCTTGCCGCTTCATGTTGCTTACGTCTCTGTCAGGCCACACGAGAATCGACACCACATAAACTTGTCACCATTAATTGCTTTTGTCATAAAATCTGTCAGGTTATCCATTGCATGAATTTTCTGTATATTCACCGTTCCTTCTTCCACTTTCTCACAAATGAAGTGATATTGAACTCGAATGTGTTTTGTCTTTGAATGAAATGTTGGATTCTTGACAAGATGTAAAGCACTCTGATTGTCACAATACAGAGTAATATTCTCTTGTTTATTCCCAAGTTCTTCCAACAACATCTTCATCCACACTGCTTCTTTACTTACTTGTGTAGCTACTACATATTATGCTTCTGTTGTTAACGTAGCCACAACTGACTGCAGTTTTGAAACCCAGTTCACGGCTCTTTTAGCTAGTGTAAACACATATCCTGTAGTAGATTTACTTTTATCAAGATCACCTGCATAATCAGCATCAACATATCCTTTGACAGTAAAATCTGGTCCTTCATAACATAATGCAACATCTAAGGTTCCTTTTATATATCTAAGAATCCTCTTGACAGTATTTCAATGCTCTCGACCAGGATTCACCATGTATCTACTAACAACTCCCACTGCATGTGCAATTTCTGGTCTTGTATAAATCACAGCAAACATTAAGCTCCCCACTGTTGATGCATACGATACTCGAGACTTCTCCATCCTTTCTTCTTCATTGCTAGGACTCATATTTGAGGATAACTTGAAATTAACAGGAAGAAGGGTATAAATTGACTTACAATCTTGCATGTTAAATCGCCGCAAGATCTTCTTCAAATAATTTTTCTGAGAAAGCCAAATCTTCCTATTATTTCTGTTTCGGTGAATTTGCATCCCTAGAATCTTGTTTGCTGGTCCCAAGTCCTCATTTCAAATTCCCTAGCCAACTGTGCCTTCAATTCTTTGACACGATCATTATTGGGGCCTGTTACCAACATGTCGTCTATATACAACAGTAAGACTATAAAATCATCTTTTTCAAACCTCTTGAAATATGCACAAGGGTTTACATTCAGTCTGCTGTATCCAAAGATCATGATGAAGAAATCAAATCTCTTATACCAACACCTCGGCATCTACTTTAAACCATATAGAGATTTGTTCAACCTGCAAACTAAGTTCTCTTTCCCTTTTTCTTCAAAACCTTATGGTTGGAGCATATAAATTTCTTCTTCAAGCTCTCCATAAAGAAATGCAGTTTTCACATCTAACTGCTCAAGATGCAAGTCATATATAGCACACATTGCTAGAACTACTCGAACTGTAGTTAGTCGAACCACAAGAGAAAATATTTAACTAAAATCAATACCTTCTTTCTGAGCATATCCTTTTACCACCAGTCTAGCACGATATCGCTCTACTTGATCATCACCA
>JAOQMP010000208.1:28874932-28887546 GCA_027563575.1 Erythroxylum pedicellare | reverse complement strand
ACAAAGCTATAGTAAATAGCCAAATCAAACAAATTGTTAACCTAATACAATTCCGAACCGAGTATAAAAACCAAGAAAAAAAAGAATCAAATTGGTTAATAAAGTTAAAAAAATCTACTCATATCAACTTAAAGTCATAAAAAATGTATATAAAAAACGAAGCATCAACCTAAATCAAAACAAGAAACTAACTAAATACATTTTACTAAATATAAAAATTAAACCCTCGTGAAATTACAAAACTCTGTTATATTTAACTCAAAACTTTCTTACGTTAAAATCATAAGAAAGAAAATACCAAAATATGTTTAACGGTATAAAAGATCAAAAATATTGTAAGCAACTTGCAAGGGAGGCGACGACACAAGGCAACAGCGACAGACAACAATATCGAAGAGCCACAGAGGACAGCAACGACCCAACTCAAGAACTAAAGTCCCAGCTTTAGATATGAAGAAATACAAGATTTGGACACTTGGGTTTTTCAACTGCTCATTCACTGGAGAACAAATCCCAGTCAAAGAAGAAGAAAAGAGAATGGTCGTGATTTCTAGGGTGGAACGGGTGTGATTTCTACTCGTACAACTGTTAGGTTAACTTAAGATTCTAAACTCACGGGTGTGACTTTATAAGCCAAACCCAATGACTTTTTTTTGATATTTTAATTAACTAAAATATTTAATTTCTTATAAAATATTTAATTTCTTATAAAAAATTTTAAACTTTTTTTCGGTAACGGGTGTGACTTATGACTAAAGTTTGACTATCTTTTGTAATTTTTCTTTAGATATTATAATATTTGTATTTACTTTTTATATTTTATACATTTATAACAAATATATCCCACTGTACATTCCAAAATTTTTTATTTTTTCATTCCAAATTTTTACTAACAAATTTTACTTATTCATTTTTAATATTCTAACTTACATATTTTTTATAATTCTATCACATTAACAAATTTTAACCTTGTTAATTCCTTTCTTATACATTTCAAAATTTAAATATTTATGATTTTATCATAAACTTTTAAATTACACAATATTCACTTATACATTAAATAATATAAAATGTTATGCCCAGTGACTTTTTTTTTTGTTATCTTAATTAACTAAAATATTTAATTGATAGCAAAAAAATTTAACATACTTTGTTTCAGTCACTAGGTGATTCAATAAGTGACTGATGATTTTTGCTTTTTTGTTTTTTACTTAGATATTATAATATTTGTATTTACTTTGTATATTTTACCCATTTATAACAAATATATGACATTATACATTTCCTAAATTTTCTTTCTTCATTCTAAATGTTTACTGACTAATTTTATTAATTCATTTTTAATATTTTAACTTACATATTTTTAATAATTATATCACATTAACAAATTTTAACCTTGTTAATTCCTTTCTTAGTATACATTTCAAATTTTAAATATTTATAATTTTATCACAAATTTCAAATTACATAATACTCATTTACACATTAAATAATATAATATGTTACACGTAGTAACTTTTTTTGTTATTTTAATTAACTAAATATTAAATTGATTTTAAAAATTAACTTATTTTATTTTAGTCACAGATTGACTTAATTTGTGACTGGTGATATAGTTTTCTACTTTTTACTTAGATATTATAATATTTGTATTTATTTTATATATTTTATCCATTTATAAGAAATAGATTACACTTTACATTTTCTAAATTTTTTTATTTTTTCATTGCAAATTTTTACTAACTAATTTTACTCATTCATTTTTAATATTCTAACTTATATATTTTTAATAATTCCATCATAATTCCTTTCTTAGTATGCATTTCAAAATTTAAATATTTATAATTTTATCACAAAATTTTAAATTACACAAATTTCATTTATACACTAAATAATATAACATGTTACACTATTGACTTTTTAATTTTTTGTTATTTTAGTTAACTAAAATATTTAATTGATTATAAAAAAATTTAACTTATTCTGTTTCAGTCACGGACATGACTTATTAAGTCACACTCGTACTTGTTGATATATACTTTTTACTTAGATATTATAATATTTGTATTTATTGTGCGTATTTATTTATAACAAGTACATTGCGCTATATATTTCCTAAATTTTTTTATTTTTTCATTCAAAATTTTTACTAACTACTTTTACTAATTCATTTCTAATATTCTAACTTATATATTTTTAATATAAAAAATTAACCTTGTTAATTCCTTTCTTAATATACATTTCAGAATTTAAATATTTATATTTTTAGTACAAAATTTTAAATTACATAACATTCATTTATACATTAAATAATATAATATGTTTAGAAATGCTCCTACAATTAAATTAAGCATAAATGCTCCTACAATTAAATTACTGTAAATTTGTGCAATGTCTATCTGTTAGTTAATTATAACGTTGTTCACAGCGCCAAGACCCTGTCCGACCGACTCCAATTTACGAGGAGACCGTACGCTTGTAACATTTCTTAACCACGTAAAAGCTCTTGTATTTCCAAATTTTAAGCCACATAATTAGAACAAATTTTACAAATCAACTCTGTTCAGCATGTAATCGATTCCCTGATTAATCATTCTATCAAATCGTTGACCACGTTGATCATTTGAAGTATAGATTTGTTGCTTATGTACTGGTGTCTTGAATGCTATTAGATAATTTGTGATGTCCCTAAACATATTTAATATTATATTAATTCTAACTTAATTAAATAATTCATATTTAATATAAAAGTCGCTTGACAAGATCTAGTATTCCCTTTTTTTTTTTCATTCAAGGGCCCAGCGCACACCAGATCGGAGTGGGTACTACTTTGATTTTGCAAGTCGTCCCACTTGATCCCAGCCTTTTTGCTAACGGGAACAATCCAAAGTGGTAGGGGCCACTAGACCAAAAAAGAATCACGAAAGCTGACGTGGTTTGGATCATACGTCCAATAATTGCCTGTTTTGACACGGGTGGCAAAGGTTGGACGACGAGCCTAGGGAATCCGGGAGATTTTGACGGTGCCGCTAAGCTGTGAGATGGTGGGACCCAACTGACTCATTTGTTTAGTGCTAAGCCGTGACATATGATACTTTTAAATATACATTTTAAGAAAATTTATATTATTTAAATTTCCAATGCCTAATAAAATTAATTCCTCCAATTCGATCCAACTTGATACAAGGTTAATAAGACATATTCAAGTTAATTAAATTGCGAACCTAATTTGAGTTTATGAATAGTTTATACTAAAATAATATCGTTATGATAATATATTTTTAATGAATTGATTAATTAGTTAAAATTATATTATTTCAGTTTTTTCTTAATTAAAATTAAAATTATTCGAATTTAACTAAATTTTGTGTTAAACTCAAATTATAAAAAAGAATTTGATCTATAATTTAGGTTGAATCTGAATCATTATCATACCTAATCATACAAACAAAGAACAGAGTTAATCTCACTTTTAACTCTTACGATATAAACAAGTAAATATTTGCATCGACGGCGACATAGAGAATCCTTTGTTTGACTTTATTGCGGTGCCCAACTCTTATTTCCATAATGCGCCACGGTGTTTGCCTTTTCCCACGTCAGCTTGTTTAGCATTGGACCACTTCAACATTGCCCAAGACCACCGTGTAAGATTTCTAGTAACACTAAAAATGCATTTTACCTCCGCATTTACAATACAAGACCTTGACAAAGTATTGACATTTTCACTCGGTCAAATGTAAACTCTAATTCTTAAACTTTTATTTTGTAAGAGTTAAGATTTTATTTGAACTTTTATTTAGTTCTTAGTGATTGAACCATCAACTAATTCTATGAAAAATGATTCCATATATTACTTATATGAGATAAAATTTTACTTAATCGAAAAACTTATATAAGAAGTAGAACTATACATTGCTTTATAAATAATAACTATGAAATAAGATATGCTAGAAATATGACCCGTTCAACTTAAAATTAAATCTTATATTTATATGCAATGGGATGATTACTCTAACGTACCATTAAAACTCAAAACAATCTTTCTATATCTATGAAGGCTTGTTATTTGGTAAAGAAGTATGAATCATTATTTATGTATTTTTGTTTTAAAGGTATAATGCTCATCAGTGCACATGTAAAAATATTTTTAAAATCTTAATTAATCTAATTTTATGAACGAATCTATTCTAATTATCATTATAAGAAACTCCTTTCCATGAGACACTCAATTATCATAAAAAAAATTGTATTTTTTGAAAAAGATTAGATGAAGTTAAAGAGGATGCATTGCATTGGTTGCACTTAATATCAAACTGAAAAAAGGAAAATATACAAAATGAAAAACTAAGAATTTACTTTCATCAAAGCTGCGGCTCTTCCGTACAAATCCCGTGGCACACTGTTACTGTCCGACCACTTACGAGTTACGACATAGTATCTCTCCATGCAATAAATAATAGTACAAAACGACAACCATGAGATGACAAGGATTGAGGGGTATTTGGTAATTTCAACCCATCTACCAGTCTCTTTGTTTCTCTCCACCTCTGGCCATTAGTCACGCCTACTGGATTCACTGGCTTTTGCTCTTTGCCTACAAAAGATTGCCTTTTCCTTTTTTTTTTTTCTCCTTCTCTTTCTTATGCTCAGAATCTCAGATGATACTTTTCTTTCTCCGATATGGACTCCACTGTTTCGACGATCACTCCTCCGCCGCTCCGGCAGCGCTCCATGTACGGCCGGTAACCACCATCTGCTACTTATATAACTTGTTCGATGTTTTCAAATTCTTTCATTTGGCACGAAAATGGATAAGATAGTTATTTTTAAACTCTGTTTTTGCTTCTCTGTTCCTTCTACCTTTTCCTCGTTCCATCTTGACATTCTTCTTCTTCTTCTTCTGTCAATGTTTGCTATTAGTTCAAGAACTTCGGTGGTTTCTTCAATGTTTTCCAACTGGTCACTGCTTTCGGTTGCTTCTTTTTTGAACATGGATTAAGAAATGACACTTCTTGACCGTGATGGATGACAGAAGAACCATGAGCTGTTTAACGATTTCGTTTTAGTGGCTTTTTAGTTGAGACTGACAGGAAATGGATTCTAAGCTCCTTTTTTTTCTTCTTCTTCTGCTTGCTATTGACTGTATTTGCGTTGGGCTGTTCCTCATCGTTTTGAGTTATGGCGTTATGGCTATTTATATGATTATAGGGGTTTGAATAGCTTCCATATTTGTGGGAACCAAATATGATTACTTCTTCAGTCCAGGTGCGAATGATTTTCATCAATTCTGGATGCGTAAACCATTCATACTTCGTTGTTGACGGGGTTGGTGTTAAGTCTTGGAATTGAGTTGGTGTAACAAATGAAGTATGATATGACATTCCAAAAAAAAAAGAGAGAGACCTGTATAACAATCTTGTCTTTTTCTGGGAATTGTTTCCCGTTCCTTACGTTTCATTTATTGGTGTTTTGTTTCCTCTAATAATCTTAGAGTGTAGTGTATTGTGATCGCTTTTTCTTGGTTCTGTTTCCTTTTTCACTAACTGTCTTCGTAATTTTTAGGATCACGGATTTGTTTGATTGTTCATTGAATAGTGGTAAACGGGGATTCGGGTTGGTTTTAGTTTTTTCCCCTTAAATCTTGCTCATGATATAGGTCCATTTGTCATAGACCTCCTGCTTCTTTTGCTTCTATCTTCTTTGTTTGTTTATTCAGGGGATTGTTCCACCAAGTTAAAGCAGTCAATTTTCTTCTTCTTCTCTCTTGTACGTTATTTGCCATATCTACATATGAACTGGGTACACCAAACGGGATGCAGAAACCAAAGGAATTTGGGCCAGGAGATCAAGGAATGGGCTTTCAAGATATTGTCTTTGGTGATGCAAGTTGTAGTGACATCAGAAGTCCAATTACCCATGTTAACATTGAAGCAGTTTGTGCAAATTCTGATTCATTCTGCTTTCCTTCAACATTGCCTGGTTTTTCAAACAGAGGGCAGAAGTTTGAAGATGGAGGTTTAGAAGTTTCTAGGCATCAGTATGACAGTATTAGAAAGACAAGTAACAACAGCTGGTTATCAGATTCTGGCATTTTCGGGCTGTTAAATGGCCACAATGTTTCTTGTTTTTTGAACTTCCAAGGAGATACTGACGGGCTATTACGTATCCAAACTGATCCTATGAACCGATATGTTCATTCTTTGTTTAGACACCTCTTAAAAAACCAGAGAGACACTCTTATACTGAATGAAAACTTGGAGATGATGCAAATTAGTTCGTTTGGTCCTTCTCCTTAACCACATGTACAAATAATTCCCCCCGTGCTTGACTGGGGAGAGCAACATTTATACTTTCCTTCTTTAGCTTTCTTAACTGTGGAAAATACACGTAATGACAGCATTTTACATGTCTATGAACCATTTAGTACCAATTTACAATTTTATCCTTGTAACTTAAGTGAAATTTTGCTAGGACCAGGTGAAATAGCTTCAATTTGTTTTGTCTATTTACCAAGATGGCTGGGTTTGTCCTCAGCTCACTTGATCTTGCAGACAAGTGCTGGTGGCTTTCTAGTGCAGATTAAGGGTTATGCTGTTGAGTCCCCTTATCAGATCAGTCCTTTAGTGATCTCTACTGTTCCTTCAAATGGGCAGTTGAGTAAGAATTTATCCTTATTTAATCCCTTTGATGAAGCCATCCACGTGAAGGAAGTAAGTGCATGGATATCGTTTTCTCTAGGGAATAATTCCTACCACACTGAAGCAATCTGTAGAAGAGAAAATATTGAGAATTCAAACGAGCTTAGGTTGCTGACTATCAATGATTGGTTGGTTGTAAAGAATGGCCAAGTTGGTCCTCCGTTAGTGAGTATGAGAGCTCATGAGAATTGGGAGATTGGACCTAAAAGCACTGGAACTGTCTTAGAGATTGACTTCTCATATGTCACTAAAGGAAGACTTGTTGGTGCTTTTTGCATGCAATTGCTGAGGTCTTCTCAAGAAAAGCCTGATGAATTAATGATTCCTGTGGAGGTTAAGCTTGAAAAAAGTATGACTTATGGTGGAGTAGCAGGTTCTCTTTCTATTTCTCTTGAGGCTTTGATGCCATGTAATGCCAATGGGACAGCTTTTGTGGTCATCTCTCTGAGAAACGGGGAACCTCACGTGTTGAAGGTAATAGAAATTACTGAAGTCGCAGAAACGAAGGTTTTCCAGGTGAAGTATGTTGAAGGGTTGCTTCTTTTCCCAGCCAGTGTTACAAAAGCGGCCACCATCCCATGCAGCCAGCTGCTAGCAGAGTTACATGATTCCCTAACTGAAATATCAAGTATCATCAAGAACTGCAAATTGGTTGTTCTGACAAATTACTCCAGCAGTGCTCAAATTAAAATCCCTTGTCAGGATCTAATACATGTCTGTTTGGGAGCTCAACAGGATTCTGCTGTCGGATATGTTCATAGACGTGAATACAGTGCTATTAGCAATAGGGGGCCAGGATCTTTGGATAACAGCATCCAAATGTCATCAACAAACAAGGTACAAATAATATTTCGCATGTTTCCAGCTTTTGCTATTGTCTATTCATTGATAACTGAATACTTTTTTAAAGGATTTAACTTTTCATTAGACAGGCACATGCAAGATAAGTAGTCTTTTATTTGTAGTATCATCGCAGTTGATTTTGAGGGCCCATGACAAGAATAATAATACCATTAGTCCCATAAATTGGAAATAAGCTTGGACAAAACTTGGCTTTATATTCTTAATTTCAATTGCTGTTAGATAGAAAGCATTGCACTGTTTACCGATAGTCCCACTAGTGTAACAAGACAAAGTTAAATGGTAGTTCCATTAGTGTCATAAGACAAAGTTTACAAAGTTATGGGGATTTACGAAGGGAACAGACTCACAAACACAAGAACATTTTAGAGTTCAGTAACACCTGAATGAGGTTTAATGGGTTGTTAGCATCTGGCAGTTTGGCAGTTATGCTTGGGGCAAGTGAGAAATGAGAAATCTTCAAATTGAGTGTAGTTTGTTCAGCTTTAGAGCTGATGCTTCCAACTGCTATTTTGTGTTCGGTCTGAAACTTGGGTTGTCAATAACAGTTGTACGGAATTTTTTCTGGTCTCCTATGGGAAAAAAACTTTCTTTCCAAATTTTTTTCTTGACAACTCCTAGAAAATTACACTTGAGGGAGGTTTTGGGGTTGGGAGTGGGGAAGTTCTGGGGACGATAAAAGAATACCTCTCAAACATTTAAAATAAGTGTATATAGTTCAAATGACATAGGATGCTGCTCTCCAACGGGCTTGCGACTGACATTTCTCACCCTAGAATGTCCATTGTGCTGTTTACATGTTCATTTTCATATTCTTTCTGCATTGTAACTTAGTTGCCTGCTTGAATTAATACTGAAGGCATGGGAGACAGCAGAAGCGGATGAATTTATACTTGAAAGTTGGAAATCTCAAGGTACGCCAAGTGGAATGTCTGTGCTTGATGATCAGGAGTTATTGTTCCCGATGGTTGAGATTGGAAGTCATGGCTCTAAGTGGATCATTGTAAAGAATCCTAGTCAAAAGCCAGTTGCAGTGCAGCTCATTCTTCATTCTGGAGAAATTATTGAGGATTGCAGGACAGATGGAATTATGCAGCCCTCCTTTCCAGGTCGTTTGCTGCGCACTGAGCTTAATGCATCAACTAGGTATGGATTCTTGATGGGAAAAGGTTCGCTTACAGAAGCTATTGTTCATCCTTATGGTGAAGCAACATTGGGACCTATATTCTTTCACCCTTCAAAGCGATGTGGATGGAGAAGTTCGGCTTTGATTAGGAACAATCTTTCTGGTGTGGAATGGTTACCTCTGCGAGGATATGGAGGGTCCCCTTCTCTACTCTTGCTAGAGGGTTCTGTACCTGTTCAACGAATAGATTTAAACCTAAAATTTGCAATTCCAGATGATTTCTCTCATCTGGAATTGCTATTTCATTTGAAAGAGGTCCTTTACACTTGTTTGAGGCCATTGTCAAAAGAACTGCATGTCAAGAATATAGGAGATTTGCCACTTGTGGTTAGAAGAATTGAGATTTCAGGAACACGGTGTAACTTGGATGGTTTCTCTGTTCATCCTTGTATAGGTTTTTCTCTTGAGCCAAGTGAGTCAATGACGCTTTTGATTTCGTACAAGGCTGATTTTTCTGCTCCCATGGTACAAAGAGATCTTGGATTGGCCTTGAGCAGTGGAGTGCTCGTAATACCCATGAAGGCAAGTCTTCCCTTTCACATGTACAATCTTTGTAGGAAATCAGTTTTCTGGCTATGGTTGAAGAAAATATCTGCAGCACTTGTCCTTTGCGCTTCATTTATCTTTCTGATATGCTACTTCATATTTTTCCAAGTGATTGCTCTTGGTTCACAGAGCATCTCCTATAAGAACACCAAATGCTCTGGTAATACAATAAGAAGTGTAGGGAAGTCTTCAGGAATGCAACAAAAACAGAAAAACATTGAACTCCTTGCTTCGACTGAAATTGATAACTTGTTTAGTTCAGGCGAGGAAGATAAATCCTTGAAGCAGGAAGCTGTTTATCTTAGAGATCAGGATGGAATGGTAGAGCAGTATATGTTCGGTCAAAATGCAATAGCAACCACAGGAAATCATAAGCGGATAGGGAATTTGGTGTACAAGGACAAGGATGAAACAATCTTGTCTACACCAACAAAATCTGGGACAGATGAGAATTATGTCTCTGATGATGCTTCTCAATCTTGCAACCTTACAGTTAGGATAGGAAAAGAAAAAGGAAGGCGGCGCAGGAAGAGCAAGGCTGTTAATGCAGGTTTAACAGGACTCTTCGAAGTTTCAAGCAGTCAAAGTGGAAATTCTACACGTTCATCTCCCTTGCCCCCTGCAACATTTCTGGCTCCTAACGCTACATTGTTAGCATCTCCTGACATAGACCCGAGTAGGGTCAGAAGTCCACATAGTCAAGTGATTAGTCAGCAGTGCGAGAGGGTTCAATTTTCGGAATCTGCTTCCAGGGAATTTGTATCCAAGTCGAATATCTCTTTCAAGTACTGCAATAAAAGTTGCTTTTCTTCTACTGTAGATCAAGCATTGGCTCCAGGGAGAAGTTCAAGTAAACATGTTCTGCTACCTTCTGCAACTTATCCTAGTGCTGGTAGTACTGCTTTAAATAAGCTTCCTTCTTCTCTGGGTAGTTGCTCTACAATTGCTCCTTATTCTCGAGCGCCTGGGCCTAAAGTTTACAATCACAGGGCTGATAATTTGGAAAGGAAGGCAGGGGACAAGTATACGTACGATATCTGGGGTCACCATCTTTCTGGCCTCCATTTAATGGATAGTTCAAGAGACGTTTCAACCATGAAAACTATAACTGAAAACAATTCCAATAGCTTCTTTGTAAGCAGTCCACAAGCCCTTGTAACAAAGTCTCAACCAGAATATGCCAATTACTTTCAACCAGAGGGTTAATGGTAGTCTTCATAAATAATCATCCGGTGTTCTGTGGACTGTGGTTCTATTCATCGCTTACTCTTTTAAGTTGAAACCACAGTTAAACTGGTAAAAGAATTGGAAGAACATGATAACTCCTAAAAGCAGGCATATGAGAGCACTAGTTCGTAGCCCATAGATTCTGTGCCTGTTCTTTTCAATTGGAAACACAGCTGTAGCAGGGGAAAACCAAGCAGCATGAGGTCCATTTGTAAGAAGCTCAATTGCTGTTATAGCAATTAATGCAAATTCGAGTTAAAATTTTCGAAATGATTGAGGTCTGGTTTCTATTGTAAGTTCAACAATCCCATAATCTACTCAACGGAAAAGGTTTTCCAGATCTGTTACACGATAAATTTGTCAAGTAGAGAACTAGAAACTAGCTCAATAAAACTGTGACAACTATGTTATGCTGAAGTATCTGCGTTACTTGTTCGTTATCTAGCTAAAGCTCATTGACCATCTAGTTTAGTTTTCCTTGGTTAAATGGAAAGGTACAAGCTATAACATAAAGATATTAGGCTTCTGTCTTGTATTCCAATGTGAAATCGTGGCTAGAGCTGTTAAAAAGTGGTAGATATTGAGCAAACCTGTTTCACAACTTGAATTGTTTGTATTTTGTTGTTTACATATTTTCATCTTGTTTTAAAAACCTACTAAATTCACCATACTTTCCTGGATACGGGCTTGAATTTCCACAGGAATCATAACTGAACTCATGTCAATGTCGACGTTATACACACAGTCGTGAGATTGGGTGAAGCTGCTTCACTCTGGCCTTAATATCAGCAGCATCTTCTACCGATTTCTTCGTGGATGTACGAGTATGGGACATGGCCAGAGAAAATGCACGAAACGTGAATCTTAGGATAAGTTAGCTGGAATAATTACTCTAAGTCCAAAAGATTGTGTCCAGCTAGAATAGACGAGTCGAATGATTGATTTTTGGCATGTGACACAAATACTATGTTTTAACAGCCTAGTCAGCTATATGGAGTTCGTGTAGATTACATGAGCATTAAGATTGCTCATCAAAACCTGTTTGGGGGTTGATTTCTCTTAGGGGTTGTTTCGTTAAGGAGAGTGCGAATATATCAGTGAGAAATGAATGAATGGTTATTTATTACGATTGGTTGAATAATTTTTTCATACCTAAATTTTAGGCAATAGTTCACACCCTTCACGTCTGGGAGGAATGGTTTTGATTCCTTCCAACACTAATATTTTTTAATTAAATATAATTAAAATATAAAATATAATTAATTAAATTAATTAAAATATAATTAAGATATAATTAATTAATTACAATATAATTAATTAATTAGTTAATTACAATATAGTTAATTAAAATATTATTTATTAATTACTTAAAATATAACATCATTTATATTATTAGAGGAATGTAAATTTTATTAAACTATGTTACTTGATTTTACTATAGCAATGGAATGGTGGATATTAAAGCTGTGTCGATGAATTGCACAATATTTTAGACGATTAAACTATATTTTGAGAATATTATGTAACTAATCATATGTTGATGCAAGAAAATACTAGAATGTTTTTTCAAGAGATATTAGAAAGAAAAAATCGCAATATATTTGATTTTAAACATTATGTCATTATAATTAGGGTGCATAAATTAAAGATAATCAATTAAAATATATTTAAAATTTGACATAAAATAAAATTTTAACAAATTTTTATTTCTCAACATTTTTAACAAACTAATCACCATCAATGGTAATGGTAATTATTCGTTCATCTTAACCAACCATCATAATTATAATGATTATATTCATTCTCATTTTTTACTATATTCATTCTTATTCCCTTTCTCATTACCTTCTATGAACCTAGCGCCCCTTAGTTATATTAAGTTATACTACTTTGGTAGTTCCACCATCCCGGTGAGTCTGTGGTTTCTCCACAGTTGTTGTTGATTCCTATTTGGTCTCAGCCATAGACATGTTGTTTGTGGTCAGGTAGAGTCGGTAATGTCGAATACACCTGCATATCTCTTGAAGTAATCCTACTTCTCGCTCAGTATCTTACTGCTGCTCGTAAGGTTCTTTGGAAACGACCTACGCATC
>JAOQMP010000208.1:28853960-28867380 GCA_027563575.1 Erythroxylum pedicellare | reverse complement strand
TCTTCTTTCAACACTAGTTCATCAACATACATAATTAAAGCTATTACCTTTCTTCATTTGTGTTTTATACTTCATTTCAAACTCAACAACCAAATATCCATCTAACAACTTCATTTCTTCTCAAACATCTTCTATCAACACTAGTTCATCAACATACATAATTAAAGCTATTACCTTTCTTCATTTGTGTTTTATAAAAAAAAAATGATTTGAATGACTTTGTTTATAATCAAATGCCTTCATATAGAGGAAAACCTCCCTAAATGAACCCCATGTAATTGTTTAAGCCCATTCAATGATTTTTTTTAATTTATAAACTTTGTTTCTACTTGAAGAACTACCTTTCACACCTGGAGACAGCTCCATGTACACTTCCCCTTCTAGGTTCTTGTTAAGGAATATGTTTCTATCATCAAATTGTTGCAGAGGCCAATCTCGACTTGCTAATATAGATATAAGGATGTGAATTCTATGGAGTTTAGCTAACAGTGCAAATGTTTCTCAGTAGTGCACCCTGTATCTTTGCATATAACCATCCTCATTTTTATCTCTAATGGATTTCATCCGTTCTAATTTTCACCTATGAATACCCATCTACATTCGATTGTTTTCTTTCCTTTAAGTAATGAAACAAGTTCTTATGTAGTGTTCATTTGTAAACCCTCCATCTTATCATTCATTGCCTTAACCTAATTTGAAGATGCCAAAGCTTTTTACACACTACAAGGAGTAGATACATTGGATAATTGATTAAGTACATATGATTCAGACGATCTATAAATAAGGACATAATTATAGATTTTGTATTTGATAATGGCTTTAGGATCATGTTCATATTGTTTCTTTGGGACACTCTTGTTTATTCTCTGTGGATGTCTTATAAGTAAATTTTAAGGATGAATAAGAGACTCGTTAGACATGACAATTGTATCACAATAATTGTTAGATATATAATACCTTAGGTTCAACATTATGAACTATATTCTAAACTGATTCTTCAGTCAATGATGTTAACATATACAACTATATACTTATTCGTGACTCCTCATGAGTGCTATCACAAACTTGTTAACCACCTTATAAAGCCTTTCACTTACTTCCTCTAATTCTAAGAAGTAATTTATGTAATCTTACTAAAAACATATTCATTTCATCAAAATTCTCCCCTTGAAAGGAAGATGTCAAAGCTCCCTCTAAATAATATGGTTATAATTCACATAAGGAGACATCCAAGGTCACATGTAATTTTTGCATTTAAGGATCATATCACTTATATCATCTTTGAAAATATGAATAAATAATAAAAACACAACGTTTGGCATATCGATCAAGTTTAGTTTGCAAAACCTTAGGAATAAGGCTGAAGGTTCAGGAGATGGGGAATGAAAATTAAAGATTGTAATTTTATTGAGGTGTTTGAAAATCTCACTCGAGAGGGTGACCATTTGATGAGATATGTTGGAGACTCTCTAGCTTCTCCCTAATATAACCTGGGTATGTTCATGCTAAAAGGAGAAGCATGAATCACCTCTATAATTTGTTTGCTCTTTCTTTCCGTTAAGTCATATTGTTCCAAAGTATAGTTACACGAAGTTTGATGATGAATTCCATATTAGTTAAGATATTTTTTGACACAGGCATTTATAAATTTCATAGCACTATCAGTTTTCCAAACATAAACCTGCTTCTGATATTGAATGCCTGTCATACTATGAAATTCTTAAAATGTTGTAAAACTTCACTTCTTTTGTGTAGCAAAGGCATCTAAGTCATTCTTCAATGAATTTAACTGTAGAAACTGAGAGTAGAGAAGAAATGATGAATGAAATTTTATATTTTAGTGTGTCTACTCATATATACAATAGGTATTTATACATGTTAGATGAGATTAAAGCTAACTTAATGTTAATAATTGAATTTTAAAGATTATAAAGATATGTTTTAACACCGCCCCCCTCAAACTCAAGGTGTTATGGAAGATTAGAGTTTAAGTTTGGAGACAAGATTTGCAAAGCACTGAGATGTATGTGACTTTGTAAAGATATCAACAATTTGAGATTATGATGAAACAGGAATAAGTTGTATGGTGCTTTAGAGAATATGATGTCAAAAAAGTTAACAATCACTTTTGTTGTGTTTAGTTCCTTTATAAATGACATTGTTATGAAAAATTTGCATGGCAATATGTTTATAATAGTATAGAAACTACAGATGAGAAAGATATAACCACATATTGAAACAACTATCGTAACTAGAGGAGTTCAAAAGTAGTATCAGTAAGAGCTCTATATTCAACATCTAACTGAAGAGGGAGGCAATTGTTTATTTCTTACTGCACTATGAAATAAGAGATGTCCCTAGAAAGAAATAATAACAAGTGTTGGATCGACGATTTGTTAGGTCCCTAACCCAATCAGCAATAGAATAGACTTGTAGCTCTAATGGGGAAAAGTAGAAAAAATGAAGGCCATGAAATAGAGTACCTCTAACGTATCTCAATATATAAAGAACATTAAAGAATTGAGTGTTATGAGGTGTAAACATGAATTGGCTCACAAAGTGAACAACATGAGAAATATCTAGATGAGAGACAATAAGATATATAAGGCTACTAACTAATTGGCAATAAAGCATACCATCACTAAGTATATCGTTCATTGTAGTTAAGTGGAGTGCTAGCTGCCTCAATATAAGTGATGCCAACTCAATATCCTACATGGCTTGTGAAAAATAATATCCAAATTCATTAGAGGATACCTCAAGTCCTAAAAACAGCTCATGCTATGTAAATCTTTCATCTCAAATTGTTGATGGGAAAAAGATTTAGAGCAAAGAAACTATGTATATCTTCACCATTTATTGTCGTATCATCCATATAAAGAAGAAGAAGAGTGCACCTTCATCAATTTTACAAATAAATAGGGAATATTCATAAGGGCTAGATTGAAAACCAAGATGTCCAATGGTGGAGCTAAATTTTTCAAACCAGGATTGACGAGCTTGTTTTTGTAACACCCCCTTTACGAAACCTACAACCATCCACACACAAAACAAACAAATTCCTTTACATGCATTCAAGGTATATAATTCTATTCAATGCTATACATATACGCATTACAAAACTCCGTAATGCTTAACATTATCATTTAATAGTAGTAATACATCTTTACATTTACATGGTAATCCAAAAGAAAACATATAATTTCCTTTTTTTTATGTGCAATCATCTGTAAAAAAAACACATTCCAAAATTACTTTTTCTTTTTATCTATTAGCCTTTTCCCTATAGTTATTCCGTGTACTTTACTCATATGACTTGGACCTACACGGATTAACAAGCATGTTAAGATTGAAAGCTTAGTGGGGAAAACTTTTAGTTTAGATGACCACTCTTAGCAGTCATCCACTAAGCACACATATTCAGAAATATCACAATTCATATACCATAAATTCACACTTATAAACCAAACATTGATATTTAATGCTCGTGTAAACAATGATGGCATACTTAAGCAAAGTACATAATGCAAATATGCTTTAACATATTATCCATATATCGAGAACGCACATTTATAAGCCAAATATTGATATGACACAAATTATCTATATAATTGCACATCATTACAATTCATCATTACAACCAATACAAATGCTCATCAATACCAATTGTTAATGTTGTCATGTTGTACTTTTTATTTATGATTGTTAAGTTTCCTTTTTGTGTTAAGTCTGCACATTTTCTATGGGTGTGGATAACAGGTGCTGTGGATACCTGAAAATATCAAACTGTGGATACTCGAAAGTATCAAACTGTGGACACCAGTGGTGTCAAACTGTAGCAGCTGAACTGTAACCCTATAGGCATGCCTATCTATTTATAACTAAGACAATAAAGCAGGCACTATAAATTTCCTTTAACCATTTGCAAATTTCACAATTCATAAATTAACAAATCATATGATATACATTTCAAGTCATAAAATCTATATTTGTGTTCATACATGCAATTCATGGCTTGCCACCATTAGAAGGCTATCAAAATCATACTTGTATAATCATCCTATATATACATGAGTAATGAATATGCATACAAATCATTTATGTACATATAAGTTTTCCTTAAAATGCATTATGCTCAATCTTAAATTCTAATGTTCAATCCCCTAATTTACATATGGTAAGTCCTATTTTGTTTCTTTTAAGTGTTTGAAAATTTTCATACACATTCATAAAGATTCGGATAAGATGTGGTAGAAATCGGAAACGAAAACAATGCTACGGTCGTGACAGACACTTTCTTCATTCATACCACTACTTGTTCCTTAATATGCATATATAAAAGTTCAAAACTAGGTTTCTAGTTCTTCTAGAAATATTTTACTCTATGTCTTCAGTTTCTATAGCACTAACAATCAGACCTTTTGGACTTCTAAATCATGAGATATAAGCAAAATATCATAAGCTACTCCAAAATAGGGGCAACATTAGGTCACCTTTTTCAATCTCAATTTCAAAGGTCATAGAGCCAGAATTAAGTCAGAGTCCCTTATAGATATATTTATTTCGATGTCTTAGGTTTGATATGCAATTTAAATCACATAATTTGGAGGTATGTAGGCTGAGTTATGACTTAAACAATGTGATTGACTCAAATAAACCCTAGACAGAATTCCACTACACAATACTCTCTTCTCATATTAAACCAATTCTATCCAAGATAACACCAAAGAAACATCCTAGAAACAATTCCACATCCAAATGAATCTTTATGTCCATTCAATCGTACACAATACAGAAATCAACTAAGTGAAGTCCCAAACCTTAAAATTGGCAAAGTAGTTCTTCTCATGCTTTTCCTTCCCTTCCTCTTTGACTTTGCTTGAATCACCAAGTGAAAAATGATGGGATGAATAAGGTGAAATGGAGATGAGAAAAACATGAATTTAAGCTATCAAAGTTTCATCCATCTTCCCTCTCCATATGCTTTTTCATGATTTTCTAGTTTTAGACATATGTTTTAATCCTATTGGTCCATATGTCACAATCCTATCGGACTACGTGTTACAATTATATTAGACCATGTGTTGCAATTCTATTGAACTATATGTTAAAATTCTATTGATCCATATGTTACAATTCTATTGGACCATGTGTTTCAATTTTACTGGACACACATGCTTTAATCTTATTAGTCTATGAGTGGACTTTAGAAAATTGCATATTGGTGCTTTTTCTTCCTTTAATTCCCATGTTGGCCTATAGTTTTATCAATTTATTTCATTCCCCTATGTATTAAGTTTCTAATAGCATAAATTTCATGTAATTTGGTTAATTATATCGGGAATTATACCCCAAACACTGCAGGTTGTTCGAAAACAAGGGCAATAGTTGGAGCTTAACTTCAAAATAGAATTCAAAACTTTTTGAGGCAGAAACAGATTTTGATTCCTTCATGAAAGTTTTAGAACTATGTCTCGAGTTTAATCTCCAATTAAAATTATCCAATTTAAAGGTCTATAGGCCAAGATATGGCCAAATTACGAAAACCTGTTTAGTAGAACCTATCCATTCAGTGAGGTACACATCCTAAATCAACTAACTTCATTCTTATCATGCAAAAGGAACACAAAAATACATCCAATTTAACCAAAAACATCCTATTTAGTTATTAAATACTTCTTTTATCAATTTCCCCTCACATCAAATTCATAAATCCAAGCAAAAATATCAAAAACTTCTATATATATTTTACGTCTAAGTATGTATGTCCATGTCGAAGCGAACAAATTATCCATTTACCCTATCTTTTACATCAAGTACCAATATATCTCTTACTATACTTATATGTACTTAATTCATTATGTTTACTTTTTAATACACCCTAGACATATTATAATACCTCCAGGGTATATGTTGGGGTAAAACAGTTTTAGTCTATATAAGGCTTTGCGGAGATGTCAAATCTTATTGAGAGGAAGATCATATACCAGAGGAGGTTGCATGTGCACTTCTTCTGTGAGATCTCCATTGAGAAAGGCAATCTTGACATTTATTGGGAATGCTTTCCATCTTTTGTTAGCAACAATAACAATGAAAATGCGGATTAAGGTCAATTAGGTTACAGAAGCGAAGGTTTCCTCATAATCAGTGCCATATTCTTGGGTGGATCTTTCAGTAACAAGGTGGGATTTGTATCTTTATACTAATTCACCATTTCAAGTCTTAATGTTATAGATCCATTTGTAACCAACAACTGAGTTATTTAGACGTAAGTCAACTAAGTCTTAAGTATTTGTGTGAGTAAGTGCCAGTAGATTTTTAGACATTGTTTGCTGTCATAAAAGGTTAGAATTGGCCTCGTGATGGGTGAGAGGTTCATATAGAGAGACAATAGTGGAAAGGATGACTTACACAGTCAATATGACGAAGCATTAGTGGGGGGTGTGTGGAGAGGGGAGGGGTTTGATGAAGGATGATCATTTGGAGGATTTGGACGATCCATAATTAGAGAAGAAGCAATTAAGTGGAGTCAAATTGTGTGGGCTATTGGAAGAAGCTACAAGAAAAATATATATAAAAAAGAATATAGCAAGATCAGAGAAGCAGTAATATGGTGATTCACTAACAAGGAACTTTGAAACAGTTGAAAACATCTTATATTACTAGAAGGATACATGACAAAAGATGTGAAGCCTCTGTGACAAGGGATTCTATCATCTATATCCTTTGGGTTCTATACCATATCCTAAGAAATAATATAGTCGTGCTCGTGATTATAGTTTGGTGTATTCATGGGGTTATAAGAGAACAAAACAAGTAGAACCAAAAACTTTGAGAGTTTGATAGTCAGAAGTACAATTAAATATGTGTTTATATAGAGAGATGTTACTTATGACAGGAGAAGAGATATGATTTATAGTGTATATTACATTAAGAGTTGTGATAATTTTAAATAGACTATATTTCTAATCTTATATTTAATGCATTTTACTTATTTGTTTGAGAGTTTCTTATTGTTTTTTTATACTTATTTTGTTTCTATTATGTTTTTAGACTTATTTGCCTTCATGGATAAAAGGAGAATAATTAGGAAAATATGAGACAAAAATGGAAGAATTGAAGCTATTTTAATAGTTGATTGTATAAGTTTACTTGGCTATTTGTGTGCATTGTAGCTCGTCGGGGCCATGTTTCTTTGCAATTTTCAAAGATTGAAAAAAGATTAAGGGATATAGTCATATACACGGCTGTGTGAGTGACCGTGTCCACTCTAAAAATCCTAAATTTAAGCTATAAATGGAAAAACGAAAATAAAACGAGAGGAAGTAAAAAAAGGGATTTGTAAAAGGCTTAAGAAAACCTAAATTGATGGTCTATAATGATAAAGAGAACGAAAAACAAGCAAGGAAACATATTCGGGGTGGATTTTCATCATTTTAAAGTAAATTTCGCGAAGATTAAAAGGGATCTCATCAGGTTCTTTTAGTTTTCTGTTTTTCCTTTAGTCTTGATGTTATGATTATGAGCTAAACTTTAGTTAGTTCTTGGATTAGATGAACCCTAGGATAAACCTTGTAGTGATTTGATTTTAACTTAATTCATTCTTTAGTTTTATTGAGATTAAATTTGTGTTCTTAATTATTCTTGAATTAATATTGCTAGCATATTTTATTTATGATTTGATGAAATTGAGATTGAGAAATCCTTTTGTATGAATATATTTATCATAATTGAAAGGAGTTGCAGACAAACCTAGAGATAAGTCAACATAAATCCTCTGGATTAGGGTCAAACCTAATGATGAAATTAATGAATCCATTAATGCAATCTTAAGGATTCTAACTAGAAAGATATTTTGGTCAATTAACCGATGATTAGTTGTTAATATTCTTGAGAAAGATATTAATATAAGATAGGAATTTTCACGTTCCATTCAACTAAAGATTAAATTGATTAGTGAAATTATGATTGTAAGAGAAGTCCTATGGGGATTCAAAACCCAAGTATCAATGTTTTACTTGATTTTCTTAGTTTAATCTTTATTCTAGTTAATAAATTATGTTGATCTATTTTACTTTATTCTTTTAATTTTGTATTTGATTTATCTTAAACACCATAATTTGTTGCGTTAATTAATAGAAAGATGAAAAGTAGCAATAATTCTAATTCTTGTGGGATTGAACCATACTTACCAGTGCTAGCTACATCTACATGTTGCACTTGCAGTTTAAAATATAAAATTGTATATTAAGTTTTTGACATCGTTTGTTAGGGACTAGAATATTAGGCAAACCTTATTTTTATTAATCGAGTTAAATTTTCTTTTAGGCAGTTTATATTTCTTTTCTTTTATATTTATTTTTTTCCTTTTAACTTTCTTTCTTGATCTTATGACAGTATCTTAGTTTCAGGATTTGGGTAGTCATCATTATATCCACCAAATATAATGGAAGGATGGAGAGAATATTATTCTTAAGGGATTATGGCATGCCCTCACCTTTTACAACTTTAAAAGGTTGGAACGAGAGGCATGGTGACATGTATTTGGTAGCTTAATCGATATCCATGATGTGTTATGACTGACATTTATAGGGGTGGCTACCCTAATTCTGAATGAAATGCATCAAAATATATGTGGGAGCATCTTAGTTGCATGAAAAATTGACCTCAAGATACTCATTATGAGAACAATTATAATCTAGAGTGGAACAATTATTACAACTTTATATAGAACGATTATGCTTCTTCTAGATTTCTAAAGCAACAACATCAAGAGGAAGAGGAACATGTGGCCTATTTGTAGGCTATTGAACTTTTATGTGAGAAATGAGTGAAAACAAGTCGCTAATTATAGATCTAAGTTTAAAAAAAGGGGTTTATTGAGAAGTCCAACTATAAGAATCATAAAGAAGTGCTGAGGCAACCAAAGAATTTGGTTTTTGTTTTAATTGAGTAGTTTGCAGGATTATCATTAGTAGTTTAGTTATTTTCATAGTTTTAATTTGAGACCCCTAACTTTGTTATTTGAGAGTTTTTGAAGTTCCACGGGTTATGAAGGCTACATCAACCCTTGCTTTAGAGTAGCAAAGATTTGTAGAGGGTGTTGATCAAGATGATTTATTATAAGTTTGGTTATGATTGTGATTTGATTTGTTTAGGCAAATAGTTATGAGTTTTGATGATTAATTTGAAATTAATTTTGTTCATTAATTTTGAGAATGGATACTTGATTTGCATCATGATACTACATGCGTTTAGTTAAATGTAAATTATTTTAAAGAATTTTTACTACCCCGTATAAAAAAGAAAAAAATAGCAATATATGAATAGATAAGAATAAATAATTTTACTCCGCTAGATTTGTACCAATAAAAAGGTTGAAGTTAAAAAGTAGTGTTAATAGCCATTTGAGATAGTAACCTTGTTGAGTAACTGGGAGTATTCATGACAATATGCTCTTACGTTGAAAGGCTAGGTGACTTGTCAAATAAGTTTTTAAGTGCTATTAAAATATTTGAATAATGTTTTGTTTTTAATAAGGGATATGGAAGTGTTTAAATGTTTTAGCATTTTTTTATGTACGTTCACTTTATGCATTAAGTGGAATGGTGTGAAATGAGTTAAAATTTAAAAAATTGTGGATTGAATTGGATTGATTTATAATTTGATAACGAAGAACAAGAAAGGAAACTTATTTGGGGTGAATTTCATTAATCTAAGTAAATTTTATGAAGATTAAAAGGGATCTCATCATGGTTCGTTTAGTTTTATGTTTTTCCTTTAGTCTTGATGTTTATGATTATGAGCTGAACTTTTGTTGGTACTTGGATTAGATAAACCTTAGGATAGACCTTGTAGTGATTTTATTTTTAACCTAATTCATTCTTTAGTTTCGTTGAGGTTCAATTATATGCTTAATTATTCTTAAATTAATATTGCTAACGTATTATTTCATGTGTGATTTCCTATAAGTGAGATTGAGAAATCCTTTTGTATGAATAGATCATAATTGAAAGAGTTTTTTTTTGGCAAACCTAGAGATTGTTCAATATAAATTCTCTAGATTAGGGCCAAACCTAATAGTGAAATTCGTGAATAGATTAAATAAAATCTTAGGGGTTTTAACTAGAAAGAGATTTTAGTTAATCAATCGAGGACTAAATATTAATAGTCTTGAGAAAGATACTAACATAAGATAATATTTTTCATGGTTGAGTAAACAAAAGATTAAATTGATTAGTGAAATTATAAGTGCACGAGAAGTTCTAAGTAGATTTAAAATCCAGGTACCGATGTTTTCCTTGATTGTTTCTTAGTTTAATCTTCTTTCTAGTTAGCTAGTGATTTAACCTAAAAGTTTTTTAGATAAGAAGAAGACATAAAGAGGGCTCAAACAATATCAAAGATGTCTTTGTGTTTTCATTTTGCTCAACCATTTTGATGTGAGATACATAGATAAGATCTTTGGATAATAGTGCCTTATTGAGCAAGAAATTGGATGAAATTTATATCTCTGTATTCCATGACTTTATCAATATGAAATATTTTAATCTTATAAGAAAGTTAAGTCTGAATCATATTGGAAAAATGAGAGTAAATAGAAAATAATTCTAACCTATGGCGTATGAGATATCCATGTATAACGAGAGAAATCATTAAAATAGATCATATAATATCTTAAACCACCCATAGTGTCATGAGGAGTAGGACCTAAAAATTATAATGAATCATATTAAAAGGTGTTCAGAAAATGGGATCATTGATAGAAAAAGGTAAAGAACAACTTTTAGAAACCTAAAATGAGACAGAATTATAGTTTTAATTTAATAGATCCCAAAGAACCACTAGAAATTAAAGATACTAATTTAGTAGGAGAAATATTATCAAGGTGAGAATGGAAAAGATGAGACATGATAGCTCAAAAAAAAATTTGGATGGAAGATGTAGGGACGTAAGTTCGAACAACCACCCAATCTTATCCCCTGTCCCAAGGATCTCGAACATCTATGGATCCTGCACAGTACAATCACGATTTGAAAAATATAAATCAATACCAAGTTTAGATAATTGACCAACATAAATGAGATTTAAGAATAGTTTTGGAACTAGAAAAGTATTGGGTAAAGCTAGTTTAGGTGTTTGAGTAGTGTTTATACTTTAAACATCCATAGTAGAATTATCAGTACTGTGAACAATATACGAAACAAATGGTATTTATGGACATGTAAGAATAGAAGAGTCAGATTTCATATGATTGCAACATACATAATCAAAGTACAATGATGATGGAGTAACTGATGTGATAGGAAAAGCAGAAGATGAGATAATGCCAAAATCAAGTTGAAGTTACTGAAGAAGAGCATAATGATATTTTAATGAGAATTTGGAAGAACTACTATCTATAGGATCCTCCATAGCAACAATAGTAATAGTAGGAAGGGGTTGAAGGGACTTGGAAGAATTACTTTTTCCAGAGATATATTTGAGTCATTTTCTATATTTAGAGATGTGATGTTAGGTTTTTGACAGTAGCTACAGGACCCCTTAAAAAACTTCTAAGTTATGATAAGTTTGACGAGAGGGGATATAAGTTACAAAGACAACAATAGTAGATGGAATAGACTTCTTGTTGTGGAGTGTATTGGGTCAAATATTTTCTATAATTAATTCATTGATTATTATGTCAAGAGCTGGCAAGGAATCTCAATGGAGGAGGGAGTTAAGGATGGATCGAAATTCTTCTTGAAAAGTCATCAACAAATGCTATATATACTGACAATAGGGAAGATTTGTATAAATAGTGATTGCAACACGACGAGGCCATATAGAGTATGCAAGTGCTATTTGATCCCAAACATCTTACAGTTCTAACAAATAGTTGTAGATTGTTCGTCTAGGTTATTATTGCATCTGATAAAGTCTTTGGCAAATATGAAAATTGATTAAAATAATCAAATATAGAATAATAATTCGTTAAAAAAATCCCATAGCTCTTTAATTGTGTCAACGTGTCAAAAATCAAGTTCGATCACTTTAGCACCACATATATTTCAAAACCATATTAATATTTGATTATTCATTCCATCCCAAGGTACTAGTCGCTCTGTAAATTTTTCCTTTTCTTTATCTGTCGTAGTGGTTGGCTTTAGTATTTCTCTAGTAACAATTCGCTAAAGGAACCTTTAAAAAAATGCTCCTTTCTTCATCTCATAAATCATAGTTTGATTCATCAAACGTAACATTGATAGGGTTTGATATATATTGATAGAGCTTAGAAATATCCATAATAGAGAATAAAATGGAGAAAATTTATCTATAAAGTTTAAATTTGATCAATCTGACCTAAAAAATGGATTTAGAATGCCAAAAAACCTTAGGAATTGGTATGGTTTGTAAAGGAACTAGAGGAGAAAGAGTCGAATTAGGTGGTCAAAGTTTTGGTTAACTCTCTTTGGACCAAACCAAACTAGTGGATTTGAACTGAATCAAAGAAGGGGCAAATATGGCATATTGATAAGTGGGGCGAGGACACAAAAAATATAATGAGGTTATTGATGTGGTACTACAAAACCATCGTGGACTAATGGCATGGTGTTGACTAGGATGATGATGTGGCACTAACTAGGATGATGAAGTAGTGCTGACTAAGATGAAGATTGGCGATTAATGTGGTGTTAGTGTGAGGAGAGACTATCTTTTAGCTTCTAAATGATATCGTTTTTCTTGGAAGCTAAACAACCTTTTTTAGGTCTTCTTCCTTCTAATGATTTCAACTAGGGTTTTCAGAGCTCAACGACTTTTAGTGACATATGAACGTGCATGCGACAACGTCTGATAGTGTTGTTTGAGCGATTGTGATCTACTCAAATAGAGGAATAATTTGGTATATGACAAATTGTTTTTGGAGCATATTAAAACCTAAAAATGCAAGGATAAAAGGTTGCAAGAGAAAAGTTAAAAGAAAACAAAGAAGACTCTGATATCATGTAAAAACTGAGAGCAGAAAAGAAATAACAAGTAGAATTTTGTATTTCAATGCATCTATTCATATATAAAATAGCGTTATTATATATATTGAATGTGTCTAAATAAATATCAATGTGATAATTATATATAATTACGTACATGATTTTTTAAGACTAGATTAAGGATGAATTAATGTTGATAGTTGATTTCTAAAGATTAAAAAATATTTGTTAACAGTAAATAATAAATGTGTTAACAGTAATTTCCTAGCGTACCCAAAAGGACGTTCCAAGCCTTAGTGCCATAACCATATAGTTGCTAGAGCTTTTCTTGTCACAGCTACTACTAGCAGAGTAAAACTGCGCGATGCGCAGTGGTAATGCCCACTAAATTTAGTGGGTTATAATATAAGGAAAGAGTAGGTAAAATTTATAAAGTTATATTAGAATTGTGA
>JAOQMP010000208.1:28832642-28850645 GCA_027563575.1 Erythroxylum pedicellare | reverse complement strand
TCTCCATGATTTACTCAAATCTGCTGCCTTGGAGATATCTAGAATAATCTACCTTATCACTCCTTGATATTCTATTAAGTTCAATCAGCTTTCCAAAATGATAATTTATTAATTAGGCAGACAAGGAATCAGCTCTGCAATAACAACATATATGAAAGGCTTTTCGTGGAATATTTTAAATATTTTAGTAGAACTTGAACCTAATAATTAGAAGGAAAAAAAGGACTACTAACTCTCATGATCACTTAATTATAAAACTCATCAATAACTCAGGTGAAGTTGGCTCGATTCATATCTGTAAAAGAAGTTTTTAACAAAATGATGGCATAATGAATTAATTTTCATACCTACAAACTAACTTTCAAAAATACCGTCCAGCATTTAAGGGGGAAGTAAAAGCAAAAAAGGAAAGCTTGTGCATCTGTCCTCTTCAATGCTCAAGTACTCTTTATTATGTTCTTAATGAAACAGCTCCAACATTTTTGCGATTCTTTTCGAAGAAAAATCCGAAACAAACCCACAAAAAGTTAAGGGTTTATACCTACTACATCTTTAGTTTAACTCCTGATTAAGCAAGTGATTGGTTTGTCCGTAGGTTGTGAAAGAAACATACCATTTTAAGAAGACAAAAGGGTAGGTAATGACGTTCGACAACTATTTGGAGCATATGTTCCCATATATATCCAAACATAAAAGAAGGCGAAAACCAAAAGATAGAATATATACGTTTTAAATAAAGATGTTAGGACCGGCTGAGTCTCAACCACATTTACAAGAATAGAAAAGCAAAGTAAAAAACAAAGGAAAAAGGCAGAGGTCATGTGCTTTTGTTAATAGAGTATGCAAAAGTATGTTTTGGGTTTATGTGGTGCATTGATAGAAAGAAGTGTCACCCAGAAAGTGAATTTAATTTCGAATGACCTTCCCAATAAGGTATTTCTTGTCTGAACATTAACTTATTAACTTGCCACCAAAAATTGATTCAAATTGTAAGATAAAAATATAATTTAACCTTCAAGTAAGTATAGTAAAGAAAAAGGTTAGAGTTAGTACGATTTGAAATTGAGGGTGTGTTTTATACTTTTCCATGAACGAAAAATACTGCATGTATTTGTAACATCGTATCCGAAATTAGAGTTAAATATACTAAAATATACATTTTTAAGGACACGAGATATGATATATGATGTGATAGCAAGGAACTAAGAACTACCAGAGTTTGAAATCTTGGCAAATACACGAAGTTGAAATAAATATTTGATTTTACTCATCATTAAGTCATATAATTACGAAGAATCATATATTTGTGCAATCACATACATATAATGATGAGTTCCTACTCTCTCAACAAAAAGCATGTAAAGCTCACTAAAGAAGGAGAAAACAAGGTGTGACACTTGTGTGAGAAGAAAGCAACATCACGAAGCGTATAAACAACATGGGTCCTAGAGATTAAAAACGTTCTTAGTTTATTCAGACATATTAGCTTGACATTTGTGTGAGAAGAAAGTAACATCACGAAGCGTATAAACAACATGGGTCCTAGAGATTAAAAACGTTCTTAGTTTATTCAGACATATTAGCTTGCTTTATTTGGACGGTAGTGTTACAAAATATGAACAATAACAGCCCTTCAAACTTAAAATTAAAAACTGGGAATCCGAGGTTTTGGACTCCATGAATGATCGACTCGTAATTATAACTTAGTGGAAGTGAGTTTCTTTAAACCTTATTTATGGCTGGACGTGCCGGGGAAGGTGGTTGTACCTAAAGACTGCTAGCGATGAAATGCTTACCACATGTACCCACGAGACTAATTTACCTCAGTTCCTCCATTTTTTGATCATTGGACCACTTCAAATTTGAACGTAAGAAAGGAGGAGATTATCATGTGGTTTAGGGAGATGGTATTAGAGGCCCCCCTCAACGAAATGAAATCAAAAGACATTCCTATCATCCTAAGCCTTCTCAATACAACTGGTATATAAGCTCAATAAACTATATACGCAATTAAAAAGGTAACAAAAAAGGTGCAAATTTGATGACTTAAAACTGCTTTCTGATCTATCAGAAAGACATTGTTACTGTACTTCTGCAAATAATCTTATACTAATATATATAATTACTACCAAATTTTCACCATAATAAAAAATTTACTGAATTTTTCATTATATTAATAATCACAACATTTAGATACATATTAATATTTTTTCTCGTGATCAACATTATTTATATTTAGTACTAGTATTTTCATAATATGAACTAAAATTTTATTTTACAAATTAGTCCTTTTTACTCCTAATCTAATGAGAAACTTCTACACTATATGAGAAAGAAAAGTTTAATGATAACAATGTAAATCTTCTGGTATTATGACTAGTTTAGGCGATAAAAAATGTAAAAGAGAGTCAAATTTCAATAGTGGTGCTTTAATTTTAATATTTTATAGAAAATTATTGTTAAATATAAGTGTAAAAAAAAGTTAAATTTAGCTTAATTTTTTAATCAATATAAGACATAATTCAATTAACTTAAGATGGGAGCATCTTAGTAGATTAGAATGTGCAATTTTAATCCACTTAATTTATGAAATGAGTTCCATCCTTGGTCCCATGGTCAACTCTCCATAGTATACCAAACCAACTATAAAAAAACACAACGTACCCGTGCATAAGGCTCCCATCTTGTGAGGTTAGAGAAGGGTTATCAACGTACAAACATTTAACAATGAGACAGACTACGATCACAAAAGTGGATGACAATGAACATGAAAAAGGCCAAGTGACAATGAGATGCGACTTTTTCATGCCGTCTCTCTCACCCTATCCCTCTACCTCTCTCCCTGCTTGCGTTGCAATTTGCATGCACAGCATAAGTGATAGAACAAAGAAAGCAGTAGTGAACACTAAATTAAACTATTCCAACAACAGTATTTGACACTGTACGTAGTTTTCATTGCCTAGTGTTGGTGGATTTGCTTGTCACCTTCACCTTGTTCTACTTCTATTATATATATACTCTTAACTTTTGTCAGGTTTCTTACACTTCAATGTTTTTTGTTTCAGGGCTCTAATTAATTTGCTGGATTAGTTTAATAGGCTTTTGTCTGTTACCCTTTTCTTGGATGGCGCTTTTAAGCTCCAATCCTTTGCCCTTTTCTATCTTCTTCTGCTATATTGCTGAGAGCTTTTGTTGCTTTCTTACACTCTGTTCGAGACTTTGCTTTTTTACTTCTATTTCTAATGAAACAGGTCATACTATTGAAAAAATGCTTAATATAATGTTCAGGCATTTCCATTTCTGGTCGTCTCTCTGCTTTCAAGTTTCCCGGTTTCTGTGAGAAAGAAAATCTAAGGTATTATATTCTAATATTGGTTCCTTTAGTTTCCTTTCTGTTTTCGATTGAACTAAGAATTCAGTTGTTTAGTTACTTCTTTTTTGGTTGACCAGGTTTTGATTGATATCTGTTGGATTATTGTTTCGTTTCCAAGTTGGAAAAGATGAATACTAGAGTCCGCACTGCTCTTCAGGCAATGAAAGCTCCTTCAAACCATGACAAGGTAACTTCTTCTTCTTCTTCATCACTCTCTCTCCTTCTCCCTCCATCTTTTCTTGGCATTTTTATTGTTATTGGCAATGATTTAGAGATGGGGTTGTTGTTTCTGTCTTGAAAATTGATGAATTTAAGATGGGATCGCCAGTTTGCTTAGATTTCCAGTTTGCTCAAAGTAGAGAAAGGAGCTTAATTTGGTAACTGATTATTCTGTTTCTATTCCCAAAGATAGTATATGCACGTTTTGAAAGCTTGATTAGTTTCTTGACATGTTCTTGCAGAACGAAAAACTTATATGAAACAGAAAAAGCATGCACTTTAGATCCAAAAATCTGCTCTTGGTTCTCTCGTTATCTGGAAAAAGAATAGTTTGCCTTTTGTAGTATTATATTTTCTCTCTCTTTTAGTAATGAGTTCCTCTGCCTAATTTTTTTCTTACTTATGTATTGCATCTTATATAATTATATAGAAGGAGAAGATGGAGAGTCCAGGAAGCAGACTGGTTGGTGCCCGGAAATCTGCAGTCCATCAGCGACGACAAAACAGGGAAAGGAAATTGGCATTACTCGAAGATGTACTTACTTTTCTCTTTAACTATCTGTTTGACTTCATCTCACTCTTAATTTAACCGTTTTGGCCGGAAATTTGCAGGTTGATAAATTGAAGAAGAAGCTTCGGTATGAAGAGAACATTCACAGAGCATTGGAGAGAGCTTTTACAAGACCTTTGGGATCATTACCTCGCTTACCTCCTTATCTCCCTCCTTATGTTAGTAAATTCTCTATTTCAAGCTTCTTTAATATCTCTTATGGAAAATGCAGTCTTCGTTTTTTTTGAGCACAAGGAAAACAATCAATGGAGTGATTGGAAGAATCAACCAGATCATTGGTTTCTGGAGTCATAATTATGCTGCGGGCATAATTTTGTTTTTGCAGATGTTAGAGCTGCTTGCAGAAGTAGCTGTATTAGAAGAGGAGATTGTTAGGCTTGAGAAGCAAGTTGTGAATTTTAGACGAGGACTCTATCAAGAAGCTGTCTACACCTCCTCGATTAAAAATGCTCAGAATTTTAATGAAGTTAATGATGAAACATCAACTTCAAGATTGAAACACACACGATCAAAGTCACTCTCTCAGAGTGAGGTCAATTTTGCAGCATTTACTGCCTGGCCTCAACCTTCTCTAGCCAGAAGCATGTCAAGTAGAAGGTTACTCTCTTCAGACTCTATCTTTGATCGATCAGTGCAAAGTTCTAAGAAGTTCGGAAATGGGAAGCAAGTTTTGAGTAAACCAGGCCCCTTTTCATCTCTTATTAATGATGTACAAGGTAAGGAGAATAGACAAAGCACTAATTCGGTCAAGAATAAGCAATCTCCAGATCAAAAGAATATAAACACAGCAACTCCAGTGAAGAGACTATTAAAGAAGCATGAATCAGAGGAGAGTTGTTGGGAACCTTTGATGTTACAGGTACATTGTAAATACTAAGAACATGTCTGTGTTATGCTGCAGGCTTTGTAATTCTTAACTTTTTGTTGCTTGGCTGGAGAGGAGACTACAAGACCGGGAAAGAGTCCATGAACCCTCTCTATATTGTTCAGGCTTCAAAGTATCGGAGATTAGTGGTATACCTGAAAAAAATTCCGAAGGAGTGTAGTAGTTTTGCAAAAACTTTGATTTGACCACATTTACTTATACCTCAATTACTTGTAATTGTATTTGTTGGTTACTAGATATAAAGTAACTGTATCTGCAACTGTAAATTTTTTAGCATAAACGAAAACAGAAAAATAAATACGAAATTAAACAGATCAATACTGAAATTTGGTAACACAGTTTGACACACCATGTCTACATCTGCAGGGTCCTCACTCAGCTTAATTCTTTCACTAACGACAATAGTGTTATACAAGGCTTTACTGAGCTGATACTACTCAATCCTTGATACTATCTCTCGTCTTCATAGATCGTAAAAGAATTTCACACTCAGTAGTACAACCGTCTCTTACCTCAATAGAGGATTTTCTGATATAATGTTTAATGAAAACGAAATAAAATAAACAATTCAAGTGATTAAACAAAATTTAACATAAACGAAAACACTTGAGCTAAAAAGAGGAACAACTTCCTGATAGGTTCAGCTTTACTAAAATAGGTCTGAAAGTTATCACCACATACTGTGGGTTGATTCACACAAATAGCATTATTAACTCACAGCTGCAACAGGAAGATATCAAGTATGACAGTCCACGCAAATAAGCCTTCACACAAAATCGAGCAGATTCCACACCACGATTAACCTTGGCAGAAATCACATATAATATGTAGAGGAACCCATCTGTGAGCCATACAACGAAAATGAACACCCTGTTTTTACTACTCCAAGATGTCGCACCCACAAAGAAAACAATCAACAACCGTTGCAACCCAAGATGAAATTATATCAACATAGTGATTCCCATGTTAGTGTTTTCATGCACTATGTTTCAATCACCATGGACAAGGGACAACCGAAACACATATAGCGGTGAAACACAACAATTGCACAATCCAACCTAGATAGCAAAGAGATAATTAAGAGAAAGCCAAGTCCAATCTTAGCATAAGAAGAAAGAATGTTGAGAGTAGATGCGCTCTCCTCCACCCACACACAAGGGTCTTCAAGATACTTCCTAAAAGAATTAAGGACTAGCTTCGGACAGTGATAATAAAAGATCACCACAAATTGGAGGACCTCTAGCAATGATATCAAAAGATCCTAGAGTGATGTGCAAGCTGTCAAACCTGGATGTTATTTAGTACAAAATTTCACCACGATAAAGTTTCTATTCAAAAGTATGTTGCATGGTCGCAAGTCCAATAAGAAGTGCTTCTAGGAGCCCAACAAGACAGCTCCTAATTTCAACTCTCTTCTTTTGTCTGGGCGTTGGATTAATAATTAACTATCATCATTCAAAGCCCCTACGAACATTGTTGAATACAATCCACACATTGAATAGATAGATGCCAGTGCATCCTATTTTAGTGATACAACCAATACCAGAAGTAGAAAGTTTTTGACTGTAAAAGAACTAAAATCCATAGATAACCATTATCCCAAAATAAGATATACATTAAATCTCATCTTGATTAGGATTTTAATTTCAATCACCTTATCTTGAAAGAGTCTCACATAAATCCAACTAAGCCCAATATCAAATAATGTTTAAAATTAAATAATAAGATATAATCATCTTTATCTTAACAATCTCCCCTCCAATTATCAAATAAAGTACAAAATTAAATAATGAGATATAATCACCTATATCTTAACAATCCCCCATTTTTGACATTATTTTTCACATATTTGAAACTCCCCTAAAGAAGACAATTGGACATATAAACATCGAATACACAAATAAAGAACTCCCCCTTAATCAAACATTAAGTTCCAAAGAACATCCAAAGAAACAATAATCCGATAATTATCTAATCATCCAAATTTCTTCCCTTTAAGGCAAAAAGATGTCAAAAAGCAAGACTAATAGTCACGGAGAAACCTTAAAATTTCCCCCCGAATTGAATAGTCATAAAAAGCAATTTGATGGCTCCCCCTGGGACAAAACAAAGTCAAAACAAGAATATCTTTAATGCGATCAATCTTAGCGAATAAAGAAGCATAAAAATCAGCAATAGGTGCAATTAAAAAATTATAAGCATGTCAAAATAACAATTTACCACCAATCAAAATACTATTCAACATATTATTGCTCACTTCAATTCCATCTTCATAAGACTAATCAAATTCATAAACCATAAAAATGCATTCAACGAATTATAATCAAACTTATCTAATCTCCTCCTCACATAAACCATATGAACACATATTACCCAAACTCAAACAACCCACAATATAAAGATAAACCATAATAAAACTTGAAAAATCTAGATGTTAACTCCTTTTGAACCTCTTTTTTGTGTTTTTTTGTTTCTAATAAATAAAAATGTAAAGCATACGGTCCCTATGCCTTTCGAAAAAATTCAAATATGGGCTTATTTGTTGTCACATTATCTCGATCATCAATTGTCTGATTGATTTCTTCATCTGAAGTAACTGACTTATCCTTAATGTGAATAGTTTCTTCAAAAGTAGTAACTAACTATGAACCTAAACAATTTCTTGTTTTTCCTTTACTACATCTTTGTGTTTATACTTGACTTTTTCTAACCCAAGAGTGCTTCAGTAACATGGGTTGATACTGGAAATTTAATGGAGAGTGTCTAGATTCTTAGTTTTAACCCCTTTGAAATATCATTTGTAACAACTTGTAACATTTCGGTCTTATGTGCCCGATTACTCTACAAAAGTGACATATAAATATGAACCTTCGATTTTCCTTTGAGATTTCTCCTTGGACAGATCTAGTCGAACCAACTTTCTCATCATTTGACTTGGAATATTTACCTCTATAGCCAATGCCTTGAAGATCTCCTTTAGTCTTACTAATTTCTAACAACTATTCTAGTTTTTCGGTACCTTCATTTAACATTCTTATTCCCTTTTTCATGCTGACCAGTTTTAACTTTGTTTCATTAAGCTCATCTGTTGTAGACAACAATTTCTTCTTAAGGTCTTGAATGGTTTTCTTCATGATATAGTTTTCTTTCTTCAACTTCTTATTTTTTTTTACGTGTTAACATACATTAACTCATAGGCTTCATAAACGCCTTTCTTTTTATCATCTAAAGTACTATTATCACTGTCATAATTTGAGATTGAGCTTTAAGCTGATTTGTCTGTGTTTTTTTAAAATTTTTTGATTCACTCATGTTTTCGACGTTGGTTACTCCCTTCTTGGTTGTTGTAAAGCAAGTAACTGGATTTTTGCTATATAAAGCAACTAACGTAGCACTATTCACAGCTTCTTGTTCACTACCATAATCACTTCAGGTTTCATTCTCACTCCAAATGCTTGTATAGGACTTCCCTTTTCTCTTCTTGAAGGTATTAGCACATTCTGCTCACACATGTCCGAAGCCTTACACTCATGACATTGAATTTTTTCACTTTTTTTCACCCTTTTAAGTTTTCCCTTGTTTGAAATTACTATTTGATGAGATCTCTTCTCTTATAGCCATAATTGCTAAATAAGAATTTGCACTGACTTGATATACCAAGTTCTGATTTAGTGTCCTACTCTGATACCAATTGAAAAAAATTCCGAAGGGGTGTAGTAGTTTCGCAAAAACTTCAATTTGACCACAGTTACTTGTAATGTTCTGCCATAGTTACTTATAACTGTATCTATCAGTTATTGGATATAAAGTAACTGTATCAGCAACTGTAAAATTTTCAGCACAAATGAAGACAGAAAAATAAATATAAAATTAAACAGATTAACACTGAATTTGGTAACGCAGTTCGGCTCATCTTGCTTACATCTGCGAGGCCTTTACCCAGCTTAATTCTTTCACTAACTATGATATTTTTATATAAGGCTTTACTGAGCTGACACCACTCAATCCTTAACACTATCCTTTATCCTCACAACCTATGAAAGAATTTTATACCCAATAATATAACTGTCTCGTACTAATCTCAATAGAGGATTTTCTCAAGCAATGTTTAATGAAAACGAAATAAAATAAATAACTCAAGTGGTTAAACAAAATTCAATATAAACGAAAACAATTGAGATAAAAAAGGAACAACTTCCCTTATAGGTTCAGCTCTATTGAAACAGGTCTGAAAGTTGTTACCACACACTATGGGATGATTTACACAAATAATAATATTAACTCACAGCTATAGCAGGATGACATCAAGTATGACAGTCCATGCAAATAAGCCTTCACATAAAATCCAGCAGACCCCACACCACGATTAACCTTGGTAGAAATCACATATAATATGCAGAGCAACCCAGTCGTGAGCTATACAATGAAAATCAACACCAGTCGTTACCATTCTAAGATGTCGCACCCACAAAGAAAGCAATCAACAACCGTTGCAACCTAAGATGAAATTATATCAATATAGAAATTCCCATATTAGTGTTTTTATGTACTATGTTTCAATCACCAAAGATAAAGGGCAACCAAAACACATATAATGGTAAAACACAGCAATCGCACAATCTAACCTAGATAGCAAAGAGATAATTAAGAGAAAACCAAATCCAATCTCACCATGAGAAGAAAGAATTTTGAGAGTAGATGTGTTTGCCTCCACCCACACGCAAGGGTCTTCAAGATACTTCCTAAGAGAATTAAGGATTAGCTTCGGATAGTGATAATAAAAGATCTCCACAAATTGGAGGACCTCTAGCAATGATATCAAGAGATCTTAGAGTGATGTGCAAGTTGTCAAACATAGATGGTATTTAGTATAAAATTTCACCACGGTAAAACTTCTGCTCAAAACTATGTTGCATGGTCACAAGTCTAATAAGAAGTGCTTCTAGGAGCCCAACAAGACAACTCCCAATTTCAACTCTCTTCTTTTGTCTGGGCGTTGGATTAACAATTAACATCATCTTTCAAAGCCCCTAACAACACTACTAAATATAATCCACACATTAAATAGATAGATGTCAATGCATCATATTTCAGTAATACAGCCAATACCAGAAGTAAAAAGTTTTTGGCTGAACCCAAATTCATAGGTAACCATTATCCCAAAATAGGATATACATTAGCTTCCATCTTGATTATGATTTTAATTTCAATCACCTTATTTTGAAAGAGTTTCACATAAATCTAACTAAGTTCAATTATCAAATAATGTCCAAAATTAAATAATAAGATATAATCATCTATACCTTAACAATACCAAACAAGGTGTCTGAAGATATCGTTAGGTGCTTTTCCAATATTTTCATAAGAATTAGCAAATTAAAGGACAAAGGAGGAAATTCAGCGACTTCACCGACCGAATTTTGCAATCCTTACAATATCTCTTCCGGAATCTAGAGTAAAGACATTTGTCCTTATAAAAATCTCTGGCTCAATTGATCTCAACCGTAAAACAAATTCCTTGTTTCTGATGCACAGACTAAAGTAAGAAATTGATTTTATTTATTTGTTATAGTTTCTCTGTATGCCAAAAGCAATGACATTTGTAATAACGCTGAACCAGTAATTATTTTCAGATCCCTACTAGGGAAACTTGCGTCTGTAAACTTGAAGGGTCTTACCTATCAGCAAAAGCTTGCTTTCTAGATAAACATTTACAACTCATGCATAATGAATGTAATGTTCCTTTCTCTATTGAATATATTTGAGATCAAAAGTTAGAAACCTTTGACTAAGGATTCAGTTGTGGTTTTGTAGAAATACATCCATAGTTAAATCCTTTTCCTTAATCCTATAAAGCTAGACTGTTAACTTTTCAGGCTATTTTGGAGCATTGCGTACCTGAAATCCTGAAATGGTTGTAGCATTAATGCAAAAGGTAAGAAATGCCTTTCTTCTGTTAGTTGTTTGTCAACAAAGAAGAAAATTATTAATCAGTAGTTTCTACTAATGTCTGTTGTTTGTTATATGCTTTCATAACCAGGAACCTCAAAAACTTGAATGACAATCTCTTTTAGGTACTACTCAAAACTTTCAATTGTCAGGAAATATAATTTTCTTAGGAATTTTTGTTGCAAGTTCTTCGAAATTCTGTGGACATCTTGATCCATCAAATTAGAGTTCACGTGTATTAGATAATATTTGTTACTTAAGATAATTGATTTGATTAAGACTAGATTTTATTCATTGTATCTTTATCACTTGTGTGTGTATATATATATATATGACTTGTAACTTATATTATATCATCACCGTTACTCAATACTTTAACAGCCAAAGGCTCTTCTCTTTTATCTAAGTACGTGGATTAGTTGTACTAAATGCTATATGGTGTCCTGACAGTGGCCTTCTTCCACATGAGCATGCTATGAACATAAGCTTCTAACCATCAACGGTATGGATTGAAAATTTTTATGCTTCCTTCAGGCAGCAATTACGGTGGGAGGACATTTACTGAATGCAATTACAATCGAGCACTTCATCTTGAGGCTTCCTTACCACTTAAAATTCGTAAGTTGCTTTCATCTGGAAATGGGATTCTTGATGGAATCATTTAATAGTTCTTTAGACTAAGTACTCATTTTATTCAATATGGTAGACTTGTCCAAAAGCTGCAAAAAATGATGAATTGAAAGGGCGCAGTATTTTCGGGTTGGAGTTGTCTGAACCATTGGTTACATTTGCACTTTCCTGTGGAAGCTGGTCCTCTCCTGCTGTAAGCTTTGTGCTATTTATGTTTTTCTACCAAAAAAAAAACGTCTAGACTGCAGATACTGTATTTATTATCAGGTCAAGAAAAAAAAAAGTAATTCTGATGCCTAATTTACAACCTTACAGGTAAGGATGTACACAGCTTATCAAGTTGAAGAGGAACTAGAAGCAGCAAAAAAAGACTATTTACAAGCAGCTGTTGGGATTTGGAGAACAAACAAGTTGACAATTCCGAAGCTGTTAGATTGGTACTTGCCAGACTTTGCCAAGGACATGGAGTCAATGGTTGACTGGATCTGCCTACAGTTACCTGATAAGGTTAGAACAGAAGCAGTCAAGTGCCATCTTTCACAGTTAGTACAATTCATCCCTTATGATTTCAGATTCAAGTTGCTCCTGCAAAGGTGAAAAGTTTTTTTGGCTTCTTTCGCTCAATATCATTAAATGGGGTCCTCCACGCAAATCGACTATGAAGATAGAGAATGTGCATGGCAAGTGTAGACACGACAGTACATATACACGGAGTTAGTGTTTCAGTAAACAAAAATTGGGTAGAGAAATGGGTTCTTTTCAATAAAACCAATCTTGTTTTCTTGTTAAAGTTTGTCACTTTCAATCAACTCAGTCAATGTTCGGCTTGTAATTCTGTAAATGATGTAGTAGTTTTGGAAAATTTCTGATTCGGCCGTTGTTGTTTCTAACACAAGCAAAAATAGAAAAAATTAAATACAAGTAAACAAATCAACACTAGAAATCTTTTTTTTTATATACACAATAAGCAGGGGTTCAACTTGCAATATCTACCCTTCTACATGTCGGGGATTAGCATACTTTGTCTATATCTGTAGGGTCCTCACTCAACTTAATTACTTTCACCTATATAGTTTTACTCAAGGTATTACAGAGCTAACTCATCCTATCTTTGACAGTATCTCTAATTATCACAACTCGTGAAAGTAGATCATACCTAATAGCATGACTGTCTCGTACTAACCTCAACAATGTTTTATGATAACAATATGAACAAATGATTAAATAATAACTAACATAAACAAAGACAACACTTGAGATAAAAAATAACTTCTCTAAATATGCCACTTCATCAGTGAAAGAACAGAAAGTTGTTCATAGAAAGATTTACTATGAGGCTTCAATATTATCACTGAAAATCTCACACAAAACAGTTACAAAATATCTCAAATCAACAAATATTTCTTTACTGAAACCTCATACACAAAGGGCTGCAAAAACACTAAAGCAGCTGGAAGTTTTTCACATAAATACCACTATCATGGGCACACCAAAAAATCCCTCAAATCCCTCAAATCACAAACGATAGCCACAGAAATTAACACTTCATCCACAATGAACAGCCCCACAAAAACATGCAAACACCTTAGAAAAACCAGTTGCCAAAATTCATACACTAGACACCAAAGAAATTCTCAATAATTATTAAAAAACAGAAGAATGTGCAACTGCAAAAAGAGAAATATATTCTTCGATGAAAACCAGGAATAAGGTTGAGACATTAACATAAAGTTGCAACACCAATCAAAATCCTATCTCACAAAAGTCAGCCACATGATACAAGATCACCCTCAATTTTCGTTCAAGAATGAAAGAAATACGCAGATGCTAAAATCACAACCTCAACGACAAAAACCCCAACAATAGTCTTTCTAAAAAATAGAAAAAAATGCAGTTGTAAAGTTAGATGATGATAATGTGAAATTAGCTAAAAAATAATATCCAAGATAGCCTCAAATTTCAGCTTCCAAGTCACACACTACTTGTCATTAATTCACCCGGAAACAACAACATATTAGCCCAAAAATTACGTAAAACACAACAAAACTGCAACTGTAAAATAGTAGTAAAAAAGAGTCTAAAAATCATCAAAACTCTATATTTTATCTTATTAAGATATAGTTATTTGATTTCAATTAAATCTTATTAAGATATAGTTATTTGATTTCAATTAAATCTTATTACGATTAGGATTTTTATTTCAAAAATAAACTTCATCTTAAAAAATTTCCAAATAAGATAGAATACCCATTATAATAATATTTTTAAATAATTAAATATATCTAATTATAAATAATGCTCAAAATATTATAACACGTATCTTAACAAGACTGAGGACAGTTTTAGCACTTGGAAAGAGCTAACATAATGTTAGGTGAGAAGATTACCGGACTTCACTCTGGGCCTTACAATGCAGCTGATCTGGTCATGTGGCACTAAGAATCTGAATTCTGACACAAGGTTTGGTGCGGAATCGGTATGGTAAAAATAGCAATACGATCTTGCAAACAGTTGTTTGAAATTATATCGATTGGCTAACTGTTTTCAACTACCGGCCTATTCGTGATGTTGCACTTAAGGATATCCAAATAAAAGCTAATCCGATTATGGATTTACGCACCTAAGTGGCATCGTGACTGGCTGTGGTTTTTTCTCGACGTGTTGTTAGTTTTATACGAGTGCAGTACTCCCAATATATTGGCAACCAGATGTTTCAAGCATTTATCCTACAGCAACTTTGCTCTTCATCATACGTAAGCCGAATGGTGAAGAAACAGTAACAGGGCCCATTGGGTGCATCTGATCTGTCTACAAGGCCTGAAAATTTTGGCCCCGAAATGATCACAGACATCGTATCCAATGGTGAATAAGACGACTGAGTGTTGCAGCACAGAACTAAGGGTGTTCCGGTGATCCGTGGACTTGCTCTTTGCCCCTCTTTGAACACGTATCAATCAGAGTTTTCTATCCATCCCCGGGATTTGGTGGGGCCTTGGATGTGAGAAGTGACGTAAGTTTGAGAAAAAAATCTTCTGCATTCAATTATTTATAAATGTACAAAAGGTCGACTACATACAAAATTACCTGAATAATAAAAAAGAAACAAAAATAATTAAATTTCATGATTATAAGGTATCTTAACTAAATAGGAAATTATCATCTTCGTTATAAGAATACAAAATATTGTAAAATATAATCAACTTAATTCTAGATAAAAAATTTAAATGGTTAATTTGGTCCTAAATTATATTTTCTATAGATAAAAGATTTTAAATGGTTAATTTGGTTATTTTCTATAGATAAAAGATTTTAAATGGTTAATTTGGTCCTAAAGTATATTTTCTCACATTCTTTCTACAATTGGTGAATTTATTATTCATTTCTAGTTTAAATATAATATTCTAAAATTGAATCACTTAGACTTAATTTTAGTAAATTTTTTATATAAAAATCCATTCTTTATATTAAATTGCTGCAATTTCAACTGCAGTTAACTGCTAAAGATAAGATAACTCTACCAATATTCATTTTTACAACTTGAGCAAAAGTCTATAAGTAATCAATTCCCGTTGTTTCCCATTAATAATAATAATAATAATATTATTATTATTGTTATTATTATTATTATACAAAATTAATTTTCTTATTATTGTTATTATCTATTATTAATTTTTTTTAATTATTATTATTAATTCTCTTCTTTTCTATTTATTATTACTACTACTACTACTACTACTATTTTATTTTGGTTATTAAATTTATTATACGAAATTAATAATAATATTATTATTACAATTATGATGATAATAATAATTATTACTATTATTGTTTATTATTTATTATTTATTATTTTTCTACTTATTATTATTCTTATTATTATTAGTTTCATCATCATCATCATCATCATCATCATTATTATGCATTTTGCTTATTATTATTCTTATTATTGTGCTAGTTTTTGCTGCTCTTCGTTATAATTTACGTTGGTTACCTAAATTGATTTTTAGTTTGATTAAAATCATATTTATTTTAGCCTTTGATTTAGTTAAGCTACTTTTAAGTTGTCCAGCCCAAACCCGACCCACCCACCTTGAGGTTTAAAATGGTAAACAAAATGGAACAAGCTAAACCTGAACTTCATCGATAAGAATCACTGGTAATGAAACAGCCAGCACCAAAAGCCATTCATTTAGGCCGAGTGGCACTATCCTAAAATTTGTGCAAAAGCTTCTACACCAAAAGCCTCTGTCGCCTCTTAAAGAGCCGCAACAGTGCTGCTCTGGAATCTAAGATTAGTCTTGAAGTCCTGCGCAATTTCCCTGACGAGCCTCTAGAACGGTAACTTGCGGATCAAAAGCTCGATGCTCTTCTAGTATTTTCTAATCTCTCTCTCAAGGCGATGATTCCTGGCCTGAAGCGATAGGGCTTCTTCACACTGCTGGTGTGTCGGAGCCGATTTGCATGCGGCCTTTGTGGTCTGCTTCCTTGGGGCCTTGCCTCCTGTGGATTTTCTTGCGGTCTGCTGGAGATGAGAGAGTGTTAGATAAAAAATTTTTGCTGTAGGAAAGGGTACAGTTGGGTTTTGATACATATAATTTTAGTTGTTTGAAGAAAACGCTGGTATGTAGCATCGTATTTATTTTTGGCTGTTTACTTTGAATCAGTTGAAGAAAAAGTTTTTCTCCAAACAATTTTATTAGCTGTTTGAAGAGTCAAACAGCTAAAATCAACCAATCAGCTAAAAAAATAGCTGATTGGTTAATAACCAAACGAGGCCAAAATAAGGGTAGATATAAGTTAGAAATGTTGTTTAAGTATAAGAGAGGAAGGAGAAAAGAAAACTGCAGCTTCGATTATGGTTTGAAAACAATGTTACAGTAGTGAGAGAAAGTTGTAGATGGTGAAATACGGGTAGGAGAAGTTAGAATGGGGGTGGATATGTAGTGAAAATAAGTTAGAATTGGTGAGAAAATATGGAAAAAAAATGAATGAAAGAAGGAAAGAAGAAGAGTTGCAACTCGATGAAGAAGAGAGAAGAAGCCTTAGGAGGGAGGCTTGAAGTGGAAGACGTTGAAGAGGGATAAAGAGTTTTGGGAGGGTTAACGTAGAAGGATAAATTTGTCTTCAATAATAATGGGTATTCTTAGAATAGATAAAGATAGGTAGTACAGAGTTTTAGCTATTATGCAAATTTTAAGAATACATAATCTACATATTACTTATTCTGAGGGGATAGAATAGCTATTCCCTTAAACCAAACATCCCATAAAGTATTTTAGTAACTTCATTCACTTTGTGGGCTTACAAGATACTACTTTAGATGATACTCCTATGTAAGTTAATGTCAAATATCGACGAGATGATGGTGATCGCGGACAAGATGATGATGATCCCATCCAGGATCTAATGTTATATCAGAGACTAACTGAGAACCTAGTTTACTTGACTATTATTGGAACAAATATATCATTTGCGATCGACATAATGAGTCAATTTACAGCTTCACCTCAACATTTACATATGGTAGCTGTTAAATAATTTATAAGTTATCTTTTGGCATTCCTAGCCGTAGGCTCTTTTTTTCCATTTGGTTCTTCTTTTCATCTCGTTGCCTATTGGATTGGTTGCACTCATATGTGACGTTCTACTGTAGGTTGGTGTGTATACTTAGATGATGTATTAATAATTTAGAAGTGTAAAAAACAATAAAGAGTTTCCAAATCCTCAAAAGGTTGAATAGCATGCTGTATCATCAATATGTTCTGAAATTACTTGGTTAGGTAGCATACTCTCTGAATTGGGTTACTCAAAATTTAATCCTACTCCCTGCATGACAATATAAATACCATTCATATTTTTATTAACTCAAATTCTGATGATAACAATCAATAAAATAACATTTAAAAGATTTAGATTTATTTAATTAGATTATCTCATTTATTCAGAAAGATAATGATATAAATTGAGGTTATATCTATTTGAAATGAAAGGACAAAAGTTTAACAATTCCTGTTTTGTAGGAACCGTCTTAACAACCTTATTTGAAAAATCAGAAATGGTTCCAAAAAATCTGGAATGGATAGTCCTTGTCATCTCTGTACAGACGAAGAAATCTACTATTTATAAAACCAATTAAGTTGGTATCACCCACCTATTATTCAACATATGGTAAAGTGAGCCTGTGTAAGTTTCGAGCTTAAAGGGCTTTCACTTGAGGGGGTGTGCTAGTGAATACATAAAACCAATTAAGTTAGCCTCACACAACAGCTTAAGCTGTTGTGATGAAACGGTCACTTAACATGGTATCAGAGCCTTTGTGACCAAATGGTCGTGAGTTTAATTCCTACCACCTACCTATGATATCTCACAAGGTAG